>CM033464.1:10640401-10712914 GCA_019425755.1 Amaranthus cruentus
CGTTCTGGGCTCGAATTCAATTCCAAAGTCTGCTAATTGGTTGGACCAATCAGCAATCCTGGAGGATTGGTTCTTTCCTTCAAGAATCTTCTTTAATGGCTGGCTGGTTCTGACCCGGATTTGATGAGATTGAAAGTAGGGCTTCAGTTCGACCACATTACCAGCATATATATAGATTTCTCCACCTCGCTGTAGTTGGCCTCCGACCCTCTGTAGGCATGGCTTATGTAGTATATGGGCAGTTGTTGCCCCTCCCTTTCGGCCACAAGGACGGCGCTTAGGGAATATTCAGAAATGGCAACATAAAGAAAACAAAGACTTCACTCGACATGGGGAGACGAAGCTTTGAGAGATCTGCTATATTTCTTGAGGTTGTCAAGGCCTCTTCCGCCTCCTTGGTCCATTCAAAGGTTTGTTTTTCAAAGATTTTGAAGAAGGGAGAACATTTTTGTCCCAGTATTCTGGACATGAACCTTCCCAAGGCAAAGAATACGCCTGAGTTCTCGACTTCTTTGACGGATTTCGAGATTGCATGCCGGATAATGGCTTTGACTTTATCTCGTAGCTTCAATCCTCTCTCATCAACAAGGAATCCTGTGATTTGTTTCCGCCACCCCAAAACACATTTTTCGGGTTAAGACGCGATGACATTCTTCCTCGAAAGGAAGGTCTCCAGAAATCTGCATGCAAGTTGCTTTGCCTTTGTCTTTGTTACATGTCGCCAACGACCTCCGATTTTTCCGGACCGAAAGCATTGAACACCTTGTTGACCATTCTTTGGTATGTCGCCCAGCCGCTCTTCAAACCAAAGGGCATCACCTAGGTAAAGAAACACCCGATTTGTGATGAAGGCTGCTCGTCGATCTTCTTCCTCGCCGTGGGATCTCGGTGATATCCCCGCTGCCCATGAAACTATGAGGCATGCCCTCTGTAGAATCATCAGGCATCTATTTTGGCAGCGGGTAGTCGTCCTTAGGACATGCTTTGTTTAAACGAAGTCCACGCACATTCTCCACTTTCCGTTGGGCTTCTTGACAAGGACTACATTTGAGAGCCAATCAGAGTATTGGCACTCCTTGATGAAGTTTGCTTTGAGCAACTTTTGAACCTCGGCTTTTGCCGCTTCAATTCGTTCTTTTCCCTGATGTCGCAGCTTTTGCTTAACCGGTTTATGACCGGGTTGTATATCCAGCTTATGGCACATCACTGCCTTTGGGATTCCGGGCATCTCCGAGACATTGAAAGCAAAGATGTCTCGGAATTCCTGGATAACCTTGAGTTCTGTCGATTTCGGCACGTGTTAGTCGATCTTGATCATCTCCCCTTTACCCCAAACATCTATTTCTTCATGTTTGTCAGATGGTTCGGGACGTTGGGAAGAGACTTCAATATTCATGATTGCTGCGTCCTCCAACTTTCTCTTCTCGTCCGACACCTGAGGTTTCTCCTCAGGGAATTGACTAGGCATTCCTCGCCAACTTTTGGTCGCTCTTAAGATGCCGTAATCCATCTAATCATCTTTCTCTGATCGCAAGAAAGAATTGGTGGGTGGAGATGATTTTGATTTTATTGATCACGGAAGGCCCATGATGGCTGGATCTAATTGTGGGGTATTCTTCAGAGTAACCCCCTACTATCATGTTGATTACGCCGTCCGTTGCGGCGGATGAGTTTCTGGACTGTAGAGAGATCAGTCTCTCTATGTCATGACGAGGTTTCTTACCTTCGGGTTGTTTTTTGTCATTTTCGGTGTTGAGGAAACGGTTCAGCTTTCCTTCCTCAGCATATTTGTTCAGTATCTTCTTCAATTCCTGACAGTTAGGAAGAGTATGACCATGATCCTTGTGATACTCACACCACAAATCCATGTTTCGGCGGTATTTGGGTGTGGGAATAGCAGCAGGAGTAGGCAATTGATCTCTGATAGCGTAGAAGATTTCTTTTCTGTTGCGGTTGAATCTGGTTTCATAACCGTCGTCTTTGATATCTCGGGGAGGAAACTTCCGGTCACGGTCAGATCTACCGGATCCTCTTCTGGGATTGTGATCATCGTTCCTCGCTCTGTCCCGAGTGTCGACCACTTTGTCATTTTTTCTTTTTTTGGAAGTAGGATCCAGTTGCTGGCAGATGTCAGACGCGGTGACGAAACTTCTTGCTTGTTTCATCGCCTCTGCATAGGACTTAACTTGGTTCTCCAGAAGTTGGAACTTCAGTTTGTGAGTCCTCATGCCATTGATCAGAGCCGAGACAGCAATCGACTCTTCCAGATCCGTGACCACCAGCACTCCATCGTGGAATCGCTGAAGGTAAGCGGACAGAGACTCTCCATCTTGTTGTGTGATGCTTAACAGATGGAAGTTGGATTTTTCCTGTCTTCTCGATGCTGTGAAGTGACTGAGGAACTTGGCCTCGAGTTCAGAGAAACTGTGGATGCTTCCGTTGGGAAGTGATGTAAACCAGGTCAGGGTTAGGCCTGTGAGTGTGATCGGGAAGAACTTACATAGGAGAGAGGGGTCCGTTGTGTACAGGACCATGACGTTTTTGTAGGCGATCATGTGTTCTTCGGGACATTGAGTGCCAGAAAATGGAGGTATGGCTGGAACCTTTATCTTGGACGGATTAGGCGTAGCCAGAATGTCCGCAGATAAAGGAGAGTTCAGCAGCATAGGCGCTTCCCTCTTACGGGAGTTAGCGGAGGATTCTGCCACCTGATCCGTGGTTTCCCGATCTTGGTAGTCTTGGGTTCTTTGTCTTCTTCTTGCGTCCATAAAGCTTTGGACATTACTGCTCTTCTCCCGTCGGCGGCGGTCGACGTGAGATCTTAGATCGCTTCTAGATCTCCTAGAGGAGTTGACATTGGAGTCATCCCTCTTGGGGGGAGTTGGTTGTCGTGAAGTCCTTGCTCGTGAATGGGCAGGCCTTTCTTCTGCCTCCCGCCGGCCTTGTTCGGAAGGGACTCTATTTTGCTCCGCGAACATAGTTCGAAGATCCTGGATTTGTTGTGTCATCGCTGCTAAAGTAGCATGGATATCAGGATTGTTTGGAGCTACGGAAGGTTGTTGGGTGGTGACATTGCGCAATTGTTCAGCAAATGTTCGGGAGAGGTTATTGGCAAGAGTGTCTAGATCCTGCCTTGTTACCGCCCGGTTTTCACGTTGTGAAGTGGAAGTGTCAGTGCTGCGAGCGACGGACGCTTCCTTAGTGTTTGTTTTTCTGGGTGCCATCTTTTTGCTTTGGGTTAAGTTTGGGGTGTTTTTTAGGGAAAGTACTTCTGCGTCCCCACAGACGGCGCCAAACTGTTTCTGCTAGGAAACTGTCGAATTTATAAACGGGAACGCTTTGTCTGAAATAATGTCAATTCTTGGAAGAGAGATGATCTGACCGTCACAAGCAGAATACCTGCAACCACAAGGAAAACTAACCGGGGGCTGATGTCCCGGAACAGCTCTCCGATGCTCAAGTCAGATTCGAGGAGAGAGTATGAATGTAAGGAATTTTTACAGTAAGATTGCGTAACCTTGTTTCGGTGGAAGAAGATTGAATTTATAGGAACCTTGGGACATCAGTTGGTAACTGCTGGGAGGTTACTTCCAAACGAGTAACCTCTGTTGAGCACCATGGGACGAATAACCATCTCCCTTGGTTACTCGTGCCTAGGGACGGTTATAAGGAGGGATGGTTTTCCTCAGGAGTAACTGCTAAACCGCCATTCGGTTTCTCCTCCAACCGTGTTTGACCCAGATTTAGTCACGTTGACCTTTGACCCGTTGACCAGGGGTATAAAGGTAATTTCTAGTATGTGGGATTTATGATCCCCAACAGAAGTATTTCCTTTTTGAAATATAGTAATACTACCGAGAAACCCTTATTACTGTTGTTAGTGTGTCTCGAACTAGTGACCAAGGAAGTCGTGGCTCGCTAATCTTGTGCGTCAGTTGCATTAAAACAATTACTGCATTTACTTAGCCTTAAATAGTTAAATTCAGTTTTCTATTTTTGCTAGTGGGCGGTTCTGGAAGTTTTCCTAAGCTATATTTGGTAGTGGGCGGTTTTGTGCTTTTCTTAAGCCCCAAGTTTCTTTTATTTGGGATATATATATATATATATATATATATATATATATATATATATATATATATATATATATATATATATATATATATATATATATATATATATATATATATATATATAATATATATATATATATATATATATATACTCCCTTAATTAGAGCAAGGGGGGCGTAGAGATCAAGTGCAAGAGAGAAAAAGTGAGTGATCACAAAATTTGGTTCATCTTTGTAAATCTTTGCGGTTCATAGTGAAATTGTTCGATCTCGGTGCCGGTGGACGTAGCTATCACATTGATAGTGAACCACGTTAAATTTCTTGTGTCTTTTCTTATTGTTTGCTTTGAATCTTTATTGTTTTATTATTGTTTTATGATCTTGGCTTCCGCTGTCGCACAACAATTTGCATCAAGAGCTCAGGTTTAATCCTTGGAGAGTTTTTTGTGTGAAACAATGGCCGGAGATTCTACAATAAGAATAGAGAAATTTACCGGGAAAAATAGTTTCGGGCTATGGTAAATTAAGATGAAGGCTCTGTTGAAACAACAGCAAATTTGGCGTCCATTGGCTCCAAAGAGTACTACTGCGGAGTCGGAAGACGGACTAACTGACGGGCAATTAGCAGTAATGGAGGAAAAGGCTCATTCTACCATTTTACTTGTGTCTCTACCGTCTAGCTTTGCGAATTTTGTTGAGTCTTTTGTTGGTTGTAAGGACTCATTGACCTTAGAAGAAGTGAAGGCAGCACTTCATACTAGGGAACTTCGTCAGAAAGCTATAGGTGATAACGGGGAAAGTGGCAGTGGGTTGTTTGTTAAGTCCGGGATATCTAAAAAGAAAAAGGGGTTTAACGAGGGCAACAATACTGGGTCGGGTGCTGGAAACGGCAATGATGGATCTAGTAAGACTTCGGGAAAAACCTATTATTATTGTAAAGAACCGGGTCACTTTAGGGCTAATTGTCCGGTGAGGAAGGGCAAGTCCCAGGCTGCTGTAGTTGAGGAAAAATCGAAAGAGAACTATAATTCGGAGAAGACTTGGCACTCGTGAGTTCAGCTAAGTCTGTGGATCTTTCGGATGGTTGGGTTCTAAATTCGGGGTGTTCGTCCCATATGAGTCCACGTCGAGACTGGTTTGATACATATGAGTCTTGCAATGGGGGTATGGTTATTGTAGATAACAATGCACCTTGTAAGATTACGGGTATAGGGTCCATGAGATTGAAGACTAGTGATGGGCAAAAGTTGACTTTGACTAATGTGCGGCATGTTCCTGCTTTGGGGAAAAATCTAATTTCATTAGGTACCTTGGATGATTTGGGGTACAATGGGGTGTTTTCGGATGGAAAGTTGTCTATTTATCGAGGTTCTGAGTTGGTGCTTAAGAATACCAAGAAGAACACCCTCTATGTCTTTGAGGGTGTTACACTGTCTAGTTCTGCGGTTTGCGCATCAGTGTCTCACCAGGAGATGACCAAGATTTGGCACATGAGGTTTGGTCATATGGGGGAGAAGGGGATGCAGCTATTGTCTAAGAGGGGTCTACTATCCGGGATCAAGGTTGCCAACCTTGAATTTTGTGAGCATTGTGTGTTTGGGAAGAAACACGGGTCCAAGTTCAGCAAGGGTGCTCACATTACTGATGATGTGCTCGATTATGTCCATTCAGATTGCTGGGGTCCATCTAGGGTAGAAGGTATGGGAAGTTTCCGCTATTTTGTTTCATTTGTTGATGATAAGTCCCGATACACATGGCTTAGGTTGCTTAAGTCGAAGGATGAGGCCTTCAAAGCTTTTAAGCAATGGAAAACTTTGGTGGAAAATCGACAGGGTAGGAAGATCAAGAAGCTACGAACAGACAATGGACTAGAGTTTTGCAAAGAGGAGTTTAATCAGTTCTGTGCAGATGAGGGTATTGGTCGGCATCATACCGTCAGGATGACACCACAGCAGAACGGTGTTGCAGAGCGGGTTAATCAGACACTGCTTGAGAGAGTTCGATCCATGCTTTCTAATGCAGGGTTAGGGAGAAGGTATTGGAGTGAAGCTGTGATGAAAGCCTGTTATATCATCAATAGGGGTCCTCATTCGGGAATCTGACTTCAAAATCCCGTTTGAGATCTGGAGTGGTAAGTTGCCTAGTTTTTCGAATTTGAATATTTTTGGTTGTGTTGCTTATTATCATGTCAGTGACGGTAAGTTGGATCCACGGGCCAAGATGGGGTGTTTTGTTGGGTACGGTGATGGTGTGAAGGGGTTTAGGATCTATTCACCTTCAGAGGGTCGGGTCATTCTTAGTAGGGATTAGCGCTGTTCATGGGCGGGCTACCCGCTAGGCCCGCCCAATCCGGCTCGAAAAACGGGCGGGCATGGACAACGTTTTTAAAAAAAA
Source organism: Amaranthus cruentus (assembly GCA_019425755.1). Lineage (NCBI taxonomy): Eukaryota > Viridiplantae > Streptophyta > Magnoliopsida > Caryophyllales > Amaranthaceae > Amaranthus > Amaranthus cruentus. The sequence goes on from CM033464.1 coordinate 10,646,865, forward strand.
TTTAAAGTTTGGACGGGTAATACCCGCTCGCCAAGATAAACGGGCGGGTAGCGACACCAAAAAAATACCCGCGGGTATACCCGCCCGCCCGCTTAGTTTAATATATTATTTATTAAATAATTAATTCTATTAGATATTAAACTATACTACTACATGACCCATACGCAACTTTAGTTTATTACTTTTCTTCTAGCCTTAAGGTTTACTTCTTTTAGACTTTAATATTTTTAACCCTCAAAGCACTCAAGCAATCGACTATCAAAGTTCGAACAAGTAGCCGACTCCACCGTCTATATTCAATATTCATGTAATTTGAGTATTTTGAGACTTTATATATATTTAGAGTATTTTAGAGATAATGTATTATATTTTGTTTGTTCTTATAAAAACTTAACTTTACAATATGATTTATATTTTAAATTTTTATATAAAAATACCCGCCTACCCGCGGGTCCCGCCCGCTTTAAAAATGGGCGGGTAGCGACAAAAAAATATGCCTGCGAATGCGGGCGGACTTTTGAATATTTGAGCCCGCGGGTAGAATTTTTAGGTGCTACCCGGTCCGCTACCCGCCCAAGCCCGCCCATGAACAGCTCTAGTAGGGATGTTACTTTCGATGGAAGCACCATGTATTCCAAGAAGAGCTCGGAGTCTTCTGATTTGGGGAAAGAATGGGAGAACGTGCTACAAACAGATAGGGTACTTGAGGTACATCAGTCATCCATTGCTGATTTACCTCGAGTGCAGTTTATTGAAGATGATGCTGAGGTTCCAGTGTCGAGTACTCCTGAGCCTGAGGTTGTTCCATCTTCACCTAACTCTGGGGTGGAGGTGGAGCAGTCTGATCAGGGGTTATCTAGTCAATCTGACACCATTCTTGAGCGGCCTAAACGAGTTATCAAGAAGCTTGTCAGGTTGATTGAAGAGATGGAAGGTAGGAATTGCTGTGTTGATAGTTTGACAGGTTATGCATTGAGTGTAGCTGATGATGTAGAGTCTTTTGAACCTGCTACGTATAAACAAGCAATTAGTTGTAGTGAGTCGGCGCAATGGCTTGTTGCAATGGGTGAAGAGATGCAATCTCTTTACAAAAACAGAGTGTGGGAACTTGTGAAGGTACCTGAGGGGAGAAAACTTGTGGGATGCAAATGGATCTTTAAGAAGAAAGAAGGGTCATCCTAGTCTGAGAAAGTTCGCTTTAAGGCAAGGCTAGTTACTAAGGGGTTCAGTCAGGTAGAAGGGGTTGATTTTGTGGAGATATTCTCACCGGTGGTTCGACATACACTACAAGAAAACTGATTTTGGACGACAACCAAAAATGTAGCACAAAGTATTGAAAAGTGTGGCCCATACATTGGGCTACAAATAATTTTTTGTCACCATAAATGTTTCCCTATCGATGTTGCCCATGTAAATAAATGTGGGCATCATATATGTGCTTGTCGCCCAAGGCGTTTGACTATGGGCGTCATGATTAATTTGTGGTCCATATTGTACCTTGTGCTTCAAACTCTTATGGTCAAATGTTCATTTTGATTGTCGCTCGATATTGAGCTTGTCGCCTAATTAACACCTTGGACATCATTATTTTATGGCCCAAGGTTCAAAATTGTTTGTCGCCCATGATTGATACTTCAGGCATTGCCTTAATTTTGTCGTTCATATAATACCATGGGCAACAAGTATTTTGTGGCCCAAGATTCTAAAACCTTGTTACAAAAAGGTCTTAGATAATGCTTATATTTGTGGCGCAATATAGAAAATAAATGTTTCTAATAATAAGTTATTTCATACTTACCTTACTTTTATAATCTTGTAATAAAATAAATTATTAAGAACCAACAATAAAGCGAGACAAATATAATAGTCAACAATAATACATAGAAATATAATGTTTTTGGATATTATAAATCCCTGAGAAAAAGTTACAACTCAAGAATAGTTACTTCCCCTATCAAACCATATACATGGACATATACTCAAACTCTCTCTAGGTATGATTTAATTCTATTGAAAGAAAAAATGCATTAAAAAGAACCAACAAAAAGCTCGTGACACCAAGTTGTCAACAAATGTATCCAATCAATCATCAGCATCTTATAATAAGACCACCAATTAAAAGCACCTGAAAAAACAAACCATATACATCAGCCTAAAATTATACCGAATCGTGTGTTCATTAACAAAATGACACAATTCCACAAACAAGAACACAAAATGATTCTAGTTTATGGTATGGCATTGACGATTAGAATAATACAATAGCAAATGCATTCTTTTACAAATTATTACAGAGAAATACATAAAAGGTAAGATGTTTTGAAACGGGTTGGAGTAATACAAACAATACGGAACCCGGAATGAACTTAACAAAATTAACGAAGATGGCAAATATCAATGTGAAATTGGCAAATATCAATTTGAAATGTCTATCACATTTGTGCATAAATTTATGTGACTAGCATTGTTCTTTTCTTTCTTGTTTTAAGAGGGGAATTATGAATAATTTGATTTTCAAACAGTTATAGAAAACCCTATTTTCTTGCTTAAGTTGCTTAAATCCAACATTCCTAATACAAAAATTAAAGAAATTGAATTTCCGGATATCAGATTGAATTTGATCGGCTACCTTATCACATTGACCCATTTATTGAAATATTGTTTTAAACAAAGATCAGGAATGAACAAATATTATTTTAAATCAGATATCAAATTGAATAAACAAAGAGATTAAGACACTCACAATTAATTCAAGAATCGATTGACTTTGCCAAAACAAAAATGAAAACGGTTGAGAGATAGAAACGAAATGAAGCTTCGTATTGTGACTTTGAATATGAAGATGCAAACCGTCATTGTATTTGGAGGAAGATAAAGATAAAAATTAGTTGATTAAATGGACGAAGATGAACAATTAAATAAGAATTTTGGAGAGATAATGGGTAGTTTTTTTTTTAGTGGGAAGTAAATGTATAGTGGTTTTAGGAAGTTACATTATTTTAGGGGTTAATTATTATTTTTTTTTTGCGGGAATTGAATTTCGAGATCATTTGAAGATGTAATTGTAGAATGATTAAATGGGGAAGACAGTAAAAGTTGGTATGAAAGGAATTGAATTTTTTGTGCGGGTTATTTTGAGTAGTGGTGTTCAACGGGGCAGGTCGACCCAATGTGTCAACGGTCGGATCACATTTTAACGGGGTATTAGCAGGTCGGGCTAATAACGGGTCGGGTCATTAGCGAGCCTTTGTCTAAAGGGCCGGGTTGGAAAATTATAAGAATAGATTGTAAAAAATATTTTACCACTTTTTTTATATTTTTATATGATATTATTATATACGTAGTTGAATTGAACCAACGGGCCATAAAATATAATAAAAAAACTATTTTATAAACTTTTAAAAAACGGGTCAAAGAAAGTCGTATTTAAACAGGGTTCGACCCGCCCCGACCCGTTTAACATTTGACATGACCCGACCCGACCCACTTAAAATTTAAACCGACCAGCCCCGCCCCGACCCGACCAAACCCAACCCGTAGAACACCTCTAATTTTAATTATTAGAATAGTAAGTTTAGGCCACAATTTAAATAATTGTAGTGCATATAACATTTTAGACTACAAAAAATACTTGTTGTAGCACATGAAAAAACTTAAAGGCGTCAAGATGTAATTTTTTTAGCCCATGTTCAACTTTGGACCATAACATTATAACTTGACGCCCAAAAGGTTACATTTTTGCCACAGAGTTTGTATTTATCGCCCAATATTAAGCATGTGTCACAAACTTAATTTTGTCGCCCATAACTCAACATATTTGTCGCCCAATATCACTTTTCTTGTAATGATACTTCTATTCGTGTGCTATTGTCAATTGTAGCACATTATGACCTTGAGCTGGAGCAGCTGGATGTTAAGACGGCTTTCCTTCATGTTGATTTGGAGGAGGAGATTCTGATGAAGTAGCCCGAGGGATTCGAGATTCCAGGGAAAGAGCACTATGCATGTAGATTGCTAAAGTCATTGTATGGACTTAAGCAATCCCCTCGCCAGTGGTACAAGAGGTTTGATTCTTTTATGGTTTCGCATGGTTTTGATAGGAATTCATATGATTGCTGTGTGTATCATAGTAAGTTGGATGATGGTTCCATGATTTATTTGTTGTTATATGTTGATGACATGCTTGTTGCCACAAAGAATAAAACTGATGTGGCTAGACTTAAAGAGTTGCTTAGCTCTAAATTTGACATGAAAGATTTGGGTCCAGCTAGGAAGATTTTGGGTATGGAGATCTATAGGGATCGGGCTTGGGGTAAGCTTTTCTTGACTCAGAAAAGTTACATTGAAAAGATTTTGTCTCGTTTTGGGATGGAGAAATCAAAGCCTATAAGTACACCAACATCTGTGAGCTGCAAATTGTCTTTGTCTATGTCACCTCAAACTGAGGAAGAGTTGGCATATATGTCTAGGGTTCCTTATGCCAACGATGTTGGTTGTTTGATGTATGCTATGGTCTGTACTAGGCCGGATATTGCGCACGCTTTTAGTGTTGTGAGTAGGTTTATGGCTCGACCTGGGAGAGAGCACTGGCAGGGGGTGAAGAGAATTTTTCGCTATTTGAGAGGGACGGCTGATATTGGTCTTGTGTATGGGAATGATAAGGAGTGTTTGGTAACTGGGTATAGTGATTCTGATTATGCAGCTGATGTGGATACCATGAGGTCGGTGAACGGTTATGTGTTTACCTTGGGTGGTTCTGTGGTTAGTTGGAAGTCTACATTGCAGTCTTCAGTTACGTTGTCTACTACTAAAGCTGAGTATATGGCTTTAACTTCTGCGGCGAAGGAGTCTATTTGGCTCAAAGGCCTTGTGGGTGAACTGGGTATTGCACAGGATTATGCTACGGTGTATTGTGATAGTCTAAGTGCCATTTGCTTAGCTAAAGATCAAGTGCACCATGATCGGACCAAGCACATTGATGTCAAGTATCATTTCTTGCGTACTGACAAGAGGGTGAAGGTAAAGAAGATCGGGACCGCTGACAATCCAGTTGATTTCTTTACTAAAACTATTCCATTTAGTAAGTTTAAACATTGCTTAGACTTGCTAAATATTGATTACTATGTGATGTAGTAGGCCCTTAGGGGCGGTGTTGGGGAGTTCCTATTGTAGGTATGTTGACCTCAAGGTGGAGCTTGCCCGGGGCTTGTGATGCAGGTGGAGCATTATGAGTTGTTATACTTGGTGACGAGTATGTGATGGGTCTTGGTTGAAGATTTTTCGGGATGAGTCTGGGTTGAAGACTTATCGGGTTGTATGACTAATGCATGAGTCCTACATCGGGTTTTGGCTTGAGATATGTTCACTATGTGTTGATAGGATCGTTTGATGAATACGAGTTCTCGTCAAGGTGGAGATTGTTGTTAGTGTGTCTCGAACTAGTGACCAAGGAAGTCGTGGCTCGCTAATCTTGTGCGTCAGTTGCATTAAAACAATTACTGCATTTACTTAGCCTTAAATAGTTAAATTCAGTTTTCTATTTTTGCTATGGGCGGTTCTGAAAGTTTTCCTAAGCTATATTTGGTAGTGGGCGGTTTTGTGCTTTTCTTAAGGCCCAAGTTTCTTTTATTTGGGATATATATATATATATACTCCCTTAATTAGAGCAAGGGGGCGTAGAGATCAAGTGCAAGAGAGAAAAAGTGAGTGATCACAAAATTTGGTTTATCTTTGTAAATCTTTGCGGTTCATAGTGAAATTGTTCGATCTCGGTGCCGGTGGACGTAGCTATCATATTGATAGTGAACCACGTTAAATTTCTTGTATTTTCTATTATTGTTTGCTTTGAATCTTTATTTTTTTTTTATTATTTTACGATCTTGGCTTTCGCTGTCGCACAACAATTACTTTCCATGCAATTTTACGTTCGTTGTGCATTTCAAGCATTAATCCTACTCATACGTCAAATTTCATTTGCCAACTCACCAATTAGCTAACTTGCATGCATTTATCTTTACTTAGGTGAAGTCGTAGTCTCGTAGACATGTTATTAGCTTTTAGCCAAAATATAAGAAGTAATTTTTTTTTTATAAAGAGTCGATCAAATGTTTAACAGGTGCTTTACAAAATAGTATTCATGGACTCTTATATATTACTCCTATAATTTACAATTATAATATTCGTCTAAACGTGTCATATACTTCGTAGTGGTGAGCCTATAAAAATTAAAAAGGTGACCTCAAGATTTGACTCAACTATATTAATTTTGGCTCAATCAGATTCGACTGATTAAGTTATCAAGTTATATTTACGCCTAATAAAAAATGCATGTTAACGTTTTGTATTCTAGGACATTTTTGACATTAAACAATGTGCTTTTCCAATGGGGTATATTGACATTTTTGACAAGCCTTTAAAATGAAATAATCTAATCCATAAGACCTATTTAAGACATAATGGTGCTTCCAAATTTAGACCATAAAGTACTAAGAGTGCGTTTGGTAGTTGGTATTTAACAGTGGTAATAAATTAATGTAATTTTGGTTGAAAAATTTTTTGGCTACCTTAATGGCGATGCTTGTCGAACATCAATCATGTTATTTTATTCATAAATTTTATTCAATGCATTGCTATTGGGAGAAATGGTATTATGTAGTAATAGAAATTTATAAACAAAATAATTTATTTTTTTGTGATCAAAGTTTTATCACTATTGGAATGATATAGAACTTTTGATTAAATTTTGCACTATAAAACATTTTAACCCTAGAAGGTGAGAGCCCTGCAAAGAAATGAAGCAACTGTGCTAATTAATTCCTCTCTTTGCAGGGCTCTCACTTTCTAGGGGTAAAATTGATCACTTTCTTCTAATATTCCCTCTCAAGGAATACGGGTTTGGATTGTCCATCACATTCCATCACCCAGACCCTGTTTTTCGAGCAGGATGATGATTTAGTACCATTAATCAAACGGACCGTAAAATGTATTGCACAAATATTATTGTAACACGAGTACACAATTGTTCCAAAGTCTCATGAAAACCGACTATTTCATTTTTGGTTTGTTTCACCAAATTAGACCATGAACAATGAAGAGGATATATATATCCTCTTCACATTTCTATCTTTTTTTCTCCATTTAATACATCATTTTCTCTTTCCTCCAGATCATTTTTCACTATTTACATCCTCCTTCTCATTCTTTTCACTATTTAATTTATCCAACATCCAAGGGTATATTTTTCCATCCTTTTTTCACTTTCTCTCTCCTACTCATAAATACCCCACTACACATTCTTTTTCCTATCCAAATTTAATGATTGTAATTTGTGTAATTGCTAAATATTATTTACCCATTTTTGTATAATTAATTAATTAGCAATTATTAGTCTTGCAACGCACAAAAAAATATTCATAATTTAATATTTTATAACTTAAAAAAACAAAGCACATACATTAATTAAATGTTCGGAAAAGATAGAATTTAAAAAAATGAGTTTAAAAAAATTGATAAATATTATTTACTGTTATAAAAAATCAAACTTAAATTCAACAAATGAAAGTGTACCAAGTGTTGCAATTATGTTGTCACAAATACATTTTTCCTTTTTTTTTCTCCTTTTTCTTTCTCCCATGTAAGAAATGCCCCATTATTTTGTCCCATTCAATCCCCTTCTACATTTCTACTTCCTCTTCAAGAAGAGAATCAACTTCACTCCTCTTGCCCAAGAGGACTCCTACTTCCTCCATACATCCAAGAGGATGGTTAAAAGGAGCAAAAAGTGAGGTAAGAGGAATGTTCATCCTCTTGAATGTTCATGCTCTTAGCTCAATTTGTATTATTAGCCGTGGCCCACATTTTTATTTGATTCGCAATTTACATTTACGCATTTCTCTCGTTACTCCATTAATACTTATTTTTTTATAATTTTTTCTTTGCTTTCCAGCAATTGCCTAGATGTATAATTGCAAAAAATCAAACCTAATCAATCATGGAGTATGTCATATACAGTTAAGGGATAACTGATAGATAAAATATTATTCACATGATTCATGAAAAATGGATATTGATTTCTATAAATAGAGAAGATTTTGAAGCTTAATTACTCACTCTCATTTTCAAGCACAAATCAACAATGTCATCAACTTTCAAGTTCACTCTGCTAGCTTTAACTATCCTTGTTATTGTAGGTATGTTGTATTTGTTAGATTATACTACAAACGTTTCTATTTTATTATCTTTTTTTGGGGGTTTAATTTGTTGTTTTCATTAAAATTCTTTTTACTTATATTATAAATTTGGACAAAAATAATCTTGGACAGAACACTTTGTGAAATTTTATTTATTTTTTTTATCTTTGGTGTTTCGTTTTTCACAAAATGTAAAAACATTCACTCTTATCTAATGCTGATATATTAGAAACTTCAACGTCTTGAAATGTGGTTAGATATCACTTAGAATAATAATACTAGAAGTACAGTCGACATATATAATAAAACCAAGTTAATTGTCCATCGACGGATCCCTTAGTATCGTACAATCGATTTGCTATATTGGACTAAATTAATCTTTTTAAGTAGATAGTCAGGCTATCTAAAAAATAAAAAACCATATAATGTGTTAATAATTTTTAAAAAATAAAATATATAAAGGAAAAATTACCGTAAATAATACAAAGTTTTATTTATTTTCTTATAATAATACCAACTTTTAATCGGCCATTAAATTGAGGTTTGTTTTTCTAGATAATAACAATTTAATTTTGTTAATCCTTTTTGTACCTTTGTTTCTGATTTTCAAATATTCTACTATAATTTTGTTCTCATATTTGTTAAAATATATCCCTCTACTAATATATGGATTTTGTATGTAGCATATAGAAGTTATGTTCTCCTCTTTATTTTGATAATTTCATAAATATTTAGTTTAATGATCGTAGTTTTACGAGTCTTAAAGACTACTTGAGATTGAAGTCTCTACCATAAAATTAATTTTCGTGATATCAAAAAATTATCGCTAGTTTGTATTTTAGTGTATTAATTATTTGGCTTTTAGTGACATATGTAATTGTTACTATATAGACATTTATGAGAAATGTCACTAAATCTATGATTTTTTATTTTGTTGTTAAAAGGTCTAATAAATATCCCTTAATCAATTAAATACACCGTTAGACATATAAAGGAGTGACATTTGTATTAAATTAAATGTCAGTAAATATATGGCACTAAAAACATACTATTTTGTAGTAGTAAGTTTGGACGTTTCGCTAACCATACCCCTTGTTCTTCATAACTAATTAATTATATTATGCGGACATGATAATTGGTGTAGCCCCGTAATATGTTATGTACTCAATCATATGACTTAAGCAATTAAAACAGGTTGGAGGGTAGCGGGAAGTACAAGGGTACCACCAGAAATCACAGAAGATGAAAAAAGCATGATAATCGAGGAAGTGGTTAACAATAAGATGCATAATTTGCAAAGCAAAAGAAAGATTGATGGATTAAAAGAAGCCATGATCGCACACATGAATGGTAATGGTAATATTGATTGTTATCCGGACGGTTATCGATATTGTGTTACAAATGCTCAGTGTTGCTCCGGCTATTGCGAGTGGAATTTACCAGGTGGTTCACTTTGCCATTCTCGCTCAGATTGTTGGCCTGACGGTTTCAGAGGATGCACTTTTAACAGAGATTGTTGCTCCGGCTATTGCGAGTGGTTTTTAGATGAACTAAATCTCTGCCATTAATTATTCCGATTTCAAGTATGCGAATAAGCTATGGAGCTCTGTGTTTTCTGCTTTGTACCCTATCAAGCACCTCCCAAACTTGTTTTCATTGATATGCTATGTGAATGGTGTGATCTATAATCTATTTTTTTATGGAGTATTATGTATTGTGTGACTGATCGGTCTGGTGTATAATTCCAGATTCAAAATATATATTATGCAATATCATGTGAAACATTGTATGTTATGTAATTGGTTATTGGTCTGGTATATAATTCCAGATTCAAATTATTATGCAATATCAATAGTGTGTATTTGATTGATGTGATCTATAATAGAAGTTTTAAATTTTATAACTGCAAGTAGGGCTGTAAAAAATTGACCCGAACTGTAATACCGTCCGAAATCGATCTGTGTCCAACCCGTTGGTTGACCCGAGGTGTAGTGACCTGTAACCGATCGAAATCCGACCTGATGTTGACCCGTAACCCGACATCCCTTTTTAACCCAATAGGTACTCGACATAATCCTACCCGAAATGACCCACAATCAACACCCGAGGAATATCTAAATCTGCAAAAATGAGGGAGAAAAATTGAGTACCTATTATGATCGAATTGTGAGAATACTTGAGCAATCGAGTACCAGAAGGTTTTATCTAATTTAAGGAATAATGGGAGACGTGGCGGGATGGTAAATGTAAATGGTACTCAAATTCTTAGAAGGTGGTTTGCAATTTCGAATATTTATTATTATTATTATTATTATTATTATTATTATTATTATTATTATTATTATTATTATTATTATTATTATTACACAAATTCTTACTTAGAATGTCATTTGTAAAGACGGCTCTCAAAAGCCCAATCTAATACTTAATATATATTGTTACAACTCTAAAGATAGGTTTGAGCTGGACTTTTAAGAGTCGTCTTTACAAAAGACGGTCTCTTAAGAGAGCACCTGTTATTATTATTATTATTATTATTATTATTATTATTATTATAAACCACATTCAATTTAACGGAAACGAATTTACAAGAAGTTGGTAAAGAGTCGAACGACAAGCTGAACACCACATTCTATTATTATTATTATTATTGACTTTGTCTCTAGTCTTATAAGCTTTTAGCACAAAGACTAATAAAACCATAATGAATTATAATAGTGGATATTTATAAATAAAAGAAAATATATAAAAGCAAAATTGGTGGTATCATATACGGTAAAAGAATTGAATCATAATTTTTTTGAGTTGATTCAGCTGCATCAAGTTTTGTTAATCTAAAAAGTAGTTCAATTCAACAAAATTAAACAATAAATGTGAGCTGCGATCAAATCTTATTGACTATATCTTTAGTTGAACCAAATTTATTTGGTATGACAACAATTAACCGACTACAACTCGTGATGCTCCAATCACAAATAATTTCAACTTGAATAAATTGTATAATAAACATAAAGTACATTCAACATAAAACTCAACTGAATTGGACTTTAACCGACCGGAGTACGAAGAATTACCGAATGGAATACTCAAAAATGATATGATTGATTCGGAGTCAACCCGAACCCAATATAACCCGACTTGACATGGATGACCCGACCCATAGTCTAACCGAACTCGATTCGACCTACAGTATAATCGATCTGGATCTGAACTGTATTAATAGAAACCGATACAAACTGAACTCGATTTGACCTGAACCGAAACCGAAACCGACCCAGTGTGGTGTTGACCCGATATAGACCCGTAACCGAATCGACTCGAGCTAAAACGATAAAGTACTCGAAAAAACCCGAACCTGAGAATATCCGAACCCGATTAAATCCGACCCAAAACCCGACCGAATAACCGAATTTACACCCCTAACTGCAAGTGGACAATGTTATCGTAATATATGGGTCCAATTCAGGAGGACACAGAACTATCAACATAAGATAGATAGATCCTTTGTTACCGAGAAAGATGTGGCTTTTTTTTTATTTTTTATTTTCTTGCACATACTCGACCTATTATCTATAGGAGCAATAAGTAGATAAATGCACTAACCCTTGGTGAAACATACGAAGGGTATTTACAGATCTTGAGGTTTTTAAAAGGTACCACAAGGAGAAAATTTGGATCATACAAATGTAGAATGTGCTAGGAAACAAATATCTACTTCATGATACTTCACTTTTGTGGCTATGAAGATTTTTATTTAAATATGGCTTTTCGTGGTTGCGAACTATTATGTGATAGTTAAACTACAATTAATATCTCTAGGAATACAATTCATTCAACATGATCGAATAAAACATGTAGAGGATAATGAACACTTTATCAAAGACAACTTGGAGGCCAAAGTTGTGAATATCTATACTATATACTAAAGCCATTATTCAGAAGGACACGTGTCGCCTTCATATTAATTCATTTCCCTCCAAAATACATTCAATTCAAAATAGTTTATATGTAATTTAAATTCTTTATTTATGGCAATAAAAATTTTGGTAAGTAAAATTTGTCCCATTAAATGTTAATCACGAATATAGTTTATATGTAATTAAAATTCTTTATTTATGGCAATAAAAAATTGGGTAAGTAAAATTTGACTCATTAAATATTAATCACGAATATCAAGGTTTGCTAAAATAATTCAAGTAAGAGAATATTAATCTATCCTAATATCTTATTTTTAGGTCTCAATAAGCATCTTAATTACTTTTAAAGAATGAGAATCAAAGGAAAATATCTTATTTTTAGATCCCAATTTTAAACTTTTAATATTTAAATTATTTATTTTCCAACTCATTAATACAACATTCAACCATTAATTTAAGTTTACATAAAAAAATTAACATTAATTAAATATATATTAGATTTTTTTTTTTGAGTTTATTAGATTCTTTAATTTGACACTATTAAATATATTCATTAGAAAAAATTTTAAAAGTTTGTCACTTATCATTTTTCAACTCATTTATTATATGTAATACGTGATTCAAATAAAAAAATTACATGTTTTTATATAAAAAAGAAATGTTGAATGTTGTCACGTTATATATAATGTCATATTAAATAATTATATTTTCAAAAGATGTAAGAATTCTCAATCGTCATACATAAGCTTCATTAAATTACTCAATTAACAAAATTTTCCTATACTACGACATCTATTGAAAATATCTTTTATGAAACCTCTTCCCTAAAGTCATCAAAAATACACAAAAGCACTCATAACTTTACAAAATTAAGATATTTATATATTATATTATATATACAAAAATACACATAGAAGTATATATATTCAAAAGATTAAATTGTAATTACTATAATACTTGATATTACGTGCATAAGAAAATGTAAATTGATACGTTTAATTTCTCTTATACGTCAAGTATTATTTTCTCTATATTTATTAATATCATGATAATTTAAACTAAATTTGTTAATGTTTAAAAAACTTATTTTATTTTTTTAAAATTTTTCGTGCTTGGGAGGGGATTCAAGCCAGTTTGTTTGAAATTGGCTAATATTATATAAAATGTTAAGGGTGCGGATTTGTTTGAAATTGTCTTGAGCAATTTTGGTGTTGAAAGTCTCCTAGCCTAGTTGAAGGCCAAGTGTTAGAAAATAGGAATTAATAGATCACAAAAATTTGGACGAGACCGTCCTATTCTAAGACGAGATCTATGCCAGCTAATTGTTAGGCGCGCGGTTTGCCCTTTAGATTTTCATTTTTTGGTATTTTTCATTTTTTGGGCATTTTTCAATTTGGACCTTAAAGGTATCAATTTTGACCTTAAAGATATCCATTTTAACGTAAAGTAGTATTTAAACATATCAATTACAGTAAAAATTTCAATTTGAACCTATAAGTGATCAATTGTGGCATTAAACTGATCAATTTCTACCTAAATATGGTTCTGTTTCACAATTTGAAAACGAAGATAATAAAATGTTATTATTTTATCACTCTTTGGATGAATTTTAAACAACAAATGAATGGCCAATAACACTATCAATAGTATAAGTTTACATATTAAAAGCATAAATATCAAAAACTAAAAAAACAGTAAAAATATCAATACAAAAAACACAATGTAACTGTAAGGATTAAACTTAACAATATCAATTATTACCAAACATGCATCAATTATGACCTTATTTTGTTTCTGTTATGATGTTAACTATATCAATTACAAACAAAATAAATGAACTACATAACATACAATTCAATACTTATCACTGTCAATTATTAGCAAACATGCATCAATTATGACCTTATCTTATTTCTGTTATGATGTTAACTATATCAATTATAAACAAAATAAATGAACTACATAACAACATACAATTCAATACTTATCACTGTCAACTATATTAGGTAGAAATTGATCACTTTAACGTCAAAATTAATCACTTATAGGTTCAAATTGAAATTTTTACTTTAATTTATATGTTTAAGGTCAAAATTAATACCTTAAGAATAAAATTATATAATGCCCAAAAAATGAGAAAAAAAAAAAAAGAAGCATGTAAGACGCGCAAATTGGCTGGCCAACTCTTGTCTCAATTTGAAACGGTCTCGCCCAAGACCAGCTGTTAATAGATAGTAAATTTGTAACATATGCAACAGTTCGTGTTGTATGAAACCATCTTACGGTGAGACGATCTCAAAACAAGAAGTCCATCAGTTAAAAATTTTTATTATTAGACTATTTAATCCAAGACACATAAGAATTTATGTATATGTAAATATAGCAAAAAGTATATTTTGCAGTATATCGTACTACAAAGATTATGCTAAAATCAAGAAAACCCTAGAACATGTTCAACTTTGTATAAAGAGGATGTAAGCATTTACTCTTTAAGCCAAACTAATGGAGTTCATAAAACCCAACACTGATCTTTTCTTCTTTGTCTGTAGCGTTAGGCTTCTTTGCCTGATCTCCACTTGGTCTTCAAAAGCAGTGTAACCTAAGCCATCGCTGGAGCTTTTGCGATGAGGTCTTCAGTCATCATTCCGTTGCAATTGCCGACAAATCTCCACATTTTCGCCATTTTATTGGTAACTCCGACTAATCTATTTTCGTGACTAAAACATCCTTCAGAGCGAGAGTAGATTCATGTACTAATTGGTGAATGAGAGAGGAACAAGAACTAGTTTCTACTTCCTAGGCCATTAGTTATAAAGTAGTTTCAAAAATAGCTAGATTTATGAAAAGCACCATGGATTTCAAACAGAACCACAGAAGCAATTCAATAGTCACCACCCTGACAAAATTACTCCATAAGAAGACAGAAACCTTGTTTTTGAATCTAAATCTACATGGGGTTCCCCTGTATCTCTCTGCAAGTAAGCAGCAGTACTACTGCAGTAGCCGAGTATAAAACGCATTTGCAGTCCAAGCTAAGCGGATAAGGAACGAAGTCTATAAGCGGTGCTTGAAAAAGAGTAAGCAGCACTACTGCACAATTAACATTCTCAGTCATTATTAGTGGTGCTTGAAAAAGAGTAAAATACCATACTACAGAGAACCCATCCTTTAAGTGTAGTCTATAGCTGAAGTCTAACGCAAAAATTAATTCAGGAAGAACCAAAAAGGTAATGAAAATCTGAATTTAATCGTCAATACCAAGTACTAAAGATCCCATTGAACAAAAACAACAGTTAGCCACAATTGGAAAACAGGTACACAAAATGCAAAAGATTTAAGTACAACACTTTGACAAAACCAAGGTGTATTTCATAAACACTTGGCCACAATTTTAATCAATTGGAAAACAGGTACACAAAATGCAAAAGATTATGTAATGGACCCAGAGTAATACAATTTGTTTTTGAATTCGCATTTTGAGCAAATGACTCAAAAATAGCCCAATGCCAACTACAATTCGCTTTTTTGGATTTGTGATTCGTAAGAAGATTGCGAATCATGCGACACTGGTTGGACCTGACAATGTAAACTACATTCTATTACATGTGAATAACACATTATGAACATTTACGTACGTTTAAATAATTGCACAGAGCTAATTGTGATCAGGGAAAATACCCAAGTGAGCATACAACAACAGCAAAGGTAGCACATTCTTGCCTATTTTGAACTCCTAAAACGAACAAGCAAAAACAACTAAAAGACTAATCAAAATAAAAACAGCAAGATAATTCAAACTTGGCGACTAGCACTAATGTACGACAAATATTCATCAATGACGGCAATAGATCAAAGGTGCATCAGAACAATGCATCATATGGAAAGCGCAAAGAAAGATGAGATACACGAGCAAGAGAATCGGAACTTGTATTTCACAAAATCAGGATGAAAACACAATATTACAGATGATAGTGTAAAAGAGGTGTCCATACGCAAGGGGTGAAGTACAATGGAACTCATTACTTTAAGCAGTTGTCCTACTTCCTCTAAGCCAATCAACAAAAGCCAATCCACAAATCATCAAGGAAGATTAGAACCCTCTCTCACAGAAGGAGACCTAGAATCAAAGGTTGTATCTCTTGCAAGCCTAGACACACTCCTTCCTGATTTAGGAGTAGCCAGGCCGGGGCTGTTGCCTCGATAACTAGCACGCAGAGATTCATCAACAGAAGATGATGACTTAGCCATTGCGTTCCTCATAAACTTTTGAGCAGCAGGAGAAAAATTCCTTACACTAGGGCTAGCACTTCCACTCCTCATTGGTGAAGGCAATGGTGGTTTCTCATACATCCTTGATCGTTCCTTCAACTTACGAGCAGCCTCTCTTGACAAAGAATGAGCCTTTAAATCCCTAGAAGGCGGCATTGGAATCTTAAAGTGTGCTCCCTCGCCACTACCTCCAATATCAAGTGGTGTGTCCTCCTGCTCTAATCTTAAAGGAGTGCCTTCAATTTCACCCCAAGTAATAAATGGTGATTCATCCACCCCTGGAGCAGGTGAAGGTGTCTTCACAAAGCTATAACCATTACTAGCCTTTTTCTCAGACTCCACGTAAAACTGATTCGGAGTCTTCCTCAAATCCTCCAAATCATACTTCTTAGTCTGATCCCTATCCCTACCAGAAATCACAGGCGTACCCCCTGCCAAAGTAGTATAAAGAACCTCAATCTCACCCTCGTCTTTCGGTCTAGAATCCAACATTTTTCCATGAAACCGAGTATTATAACGATCAATCTCCTTTGTCAAACCCTTCAACCTCGCCGCCCTCTCTTCCTCTGTCAATGGCGCTTCCCCCCTATCAGCAGGATGGTACATAAGCAGATTCTTAGCAGAATAATTCCATCCTTCCAAAGTACTTGTTGGCTGACCAGATGTTCCATACCCATCAGTAATTCTATCCCTCTTAACATCCTCAATCCTATCAGATTTTTCACCTTCCAGCAAATAATCATATCGTTCTTTCCTCTTCCTATTAACTTTTTCAATAATTTGATTAAAACTGTCATTATCTTCACTAGTATACCTCCTAAAAAACTGATCCAAACTCAAAGAAACATCAACATCTACCCCAGAAGTTTCCCCATGACTCCCAGCATTACTCGAAGTCGCATCAATTACAGAAGGTGTTCGCTCAAATTCAGAAGGAGTAACAGAATTGCGAAAAAACGTTGACCCAGGAGTTTTAATTTTACCTTCATTAGGATTTAAATTTGAGCCACGATGACGTTCAAGAATCTTCAATTGCGCATCGCGAATCTGAACAGGATCTCTAGTTTTGACAGCTTCAAGCCAATCAAGACGATCGCGAAGCTTCGGAATATCAGGGAAGAAGTCACGTTCGATAATTTTTTCGATTGCAGCAACATAGCTATCTTCGTCGAGAACTTTGGGTGATTTTTTGTGGGAGTTTTGTTGAGAAGACGACGGAGCATTATCGGCAGCAGAGGAAAGAGAAGGAGATGGAGAAGACAGATGACGAGGTGAATGTCCTGGAGAAAGAAGCATGACGATTGATTATTGGGAAAGAATTTGGGGAAAAGTTAGGGTTAGGGTTTTCGTAAATTGGAAAATTAAGGTTATGGCGATCGATATTCGAAAGGTTGAAGTTATTGAGATGTTAGTCGCAAAGGTGGTTAAATGAAGTAAGGAGGTGATGTCGGTAAGGTTATGGCGATCGATATTCGAAAGGTTGAAGTTATTGAGATGTGTGTATGGCGATCATATTGTTAAAAATAATAATCTAAAAAAACTAAATACAATTTCTAGAATAATATAGAAACTTGTATTGTAGAATATCTTAGAATTGTTGACAAGTCTTACTGAGAGCATTATAAGCACTATAAATAGAATGCTAGGTACACCAAAAGAGTTGTAGCCAAAATCAATACAAAGGCTATCACAAAAGAGATAAGTGAGACTGAGATCATAAAAATAGTAGTAAGAGTGTATAGGTCTGAACAAGTGTCCACCAAAAATATTGTTATACAAATTATGATGTAATTAAATATTTGTATTAGTAAATGTAATCAATATTTATTTGGGTCCAACTACAAATTCATGTCAATATTTCTAACATATATATATATATATATATATATATATATATATATATATATATATATATATATATATATATATATATATATATATATATATATATATATATATATATCTATCATATATATATATATATATATATATATATATATATATATATATATATATATATATATATATATATATATATATATATTAATTGCGAATTATAGCTTTTAAGTTTAGGGCTTTTGCAAATAACAATCTTGATTTTTTTTTTTTTTTGCAAACTGCAGCCTCGTAAGTATCAAAGTGATCACTACTCAAGCTAAGTGACTGTTGACCAGTCCAGATGACCTTTGACCAGCCTAAATGACAGTTGACCATTATTGGTATACTTGCATACGTATATATACTTGTTCATTAAATCATCTTTTAATATGAAAGGTACTTTTTTATTCCCTATTGGTACACGTGGTGATCCGATCGGTACTTGTGTACCAAAAAACTGAGTACCAACAATTGATGTTCTAATATCTCGGTTTGGTTTAATTCATACTATAATTTACAATGTGGAATTTATGTGTCAATGGTATAATATTCTTCATTTTCATATTCCATATTATAATATGCAAGTGATCTTCAATTTTCTGGAAAAATCCTAAAAAAGGCACATATAATTTTTTGACAGGAAAAAACCTTATACTTCCTCCGTTCTGATTTACTTGCTATTATTGCATGGGCACAAATATTAAGGAGTTACTATGCAATGATGAGTAGTAGGTGGAAAGTTGCTTTTTTGGAATTTTTTAATATTATTTGTTAAAAAATGAAAAAGAAAATAGGAGTAATTAGATATAAAGTAGGATAAAAATAGGAGTAGGTATAACTTTAAATGATTGGTTTTTTACTAAAAAGGAAATGTAGCAAGTAATATAAAATTTTCCAAAATGAAAAATGTAGCGAGTATTATGGAACGGAGGAAGTATAACGTAGTTCAATAACTCTACGACGAATGATGAGCATAGAAGCATAAATCCAAATAGATCAATTCAAACGTCTATATCAACCTTTTAAAATATAAATCATCCAAACAGATTTGAAAATTCTATATTTGGTCAAAATTGAGTTAGAGTGGAACGACGTGTCGAATCAAATACAAAATCAAAGTAAAATTCAAATCGCATTTTTGGCTTCTTTATGATATCTGATTTTTTTTTTGAGACAAAACCTGACGACTATTAAGATAAATCGAGCGCAGCCAAGGTACAAAGACCTTGGGGAAAAGGGTTCATACATACTTTTTCATTAGCTATCCTTGTATCCCAACGCACAACACAATGGGCAGCCGTATTGCCATTGCGTTTAACATAACTACATCCGAAGCCCATACATCTAGCATTAGCAAAATTAATACAATCATACAGTAAATGAAGGGGGGAGCATCCTTCACCCTTGTTCTCAATTGTTTGCACAACATTTATGGCATCACCTTCCAAATGGATGTAATCGTATCCTAGCCGAAGAGCCAATTCCATGCCAAACAGTGCTGCAGCAGCTTCACTCTTTTCCACGGACCATTGAGCCTCAATCCTTCGTGTTCCAGCAGCTAACAGGTTTCCATCATGGTTACGGATCACAACCCCGAGGCCTCCTTTTGCATTCTCACCTATATGGGCATCAAAATTCACTTTGACCCAACCAACATCCGGCGGAGTCCACAATTGAAACTGTAGGATTTTGTTTTGGTTCACCACAGCTACTGTTGAGTTGTAGAGGTTGTAATCGGCAACAAGAGAGTTAAATTTGGTTGCAATACTGATGGGATCGCAACGCTCACCTTTGAAAATGGCTTTGTTACGGATAAACCACCCCGCCCATAAAGTCGAGCAAAGAGACGAGAAGTCCTCAGTTGATGCGTGATCATACAGCCATGTAAGGAACTCATTGAAGTTTGTTCTTGGAGCATCACGAAGCAGCCTGACAGAAGTATGGTGACCCCACATTGATGTAATACTAGAGCAATCACATAGAGCATGGATAATCATTTCAGGTTCCACATTACATATATCACAAATCGAGGATGGAACACAATACCTCTGGTAAAGCACTCACTTTGTGGCGAGAGATTCTTTGCAAGCACTCCAGAGAAAATGCCTAAGCTTCGGTGAGCCCGAGGCATTCCAAACAATCTTCCAGCCTTTATGTTCCGGGGTCGCCACATTAGTTGTTCCATACGCCTGATGTTCTAGCATACCCATCGAGTATCCGCTTTTCACAGTGTACACCCCATTCTTGTTCTTGCATCAAAAGAGATTATCAACGTGCCTGTTGTTTGACAGAGGGAGTGACAAAATGGCTTTCACAGTAGCATCATCAAACCATCTCCCAAGAGTATCAAGATCCCAGCAGGTGTTGTGGTGGTCAATGAGATCCTTCACCATCAAATCAGGAGGATCATCTTGTTTACCAGTAGGAATCACATAATTTTCCCCATCAGGAACCCATCTATCATCCCACACCCTAATGTTGCACCCGTTTCCCATGCGCCAGCTCAAACCTTCAAGCAAGAGCGATTTTGCATCCCAAATGCTTCGCCATTTGTAACTTGGGTCATAGCCCCAACCCGCTTCAATAATAGAAGAGTATTTGAAATATCTAGACTTCAAAGTCCCCACCAGCAGATGGTTTGACCCCTCTAACAATCCCCATGCTTGTTTAGCTAATAACGCAGCATTGAAGCACTTTAAGTCACGGAAACCCATACCACCCATATTCTTTGGAAGACACATGTGGCTCCATTTGTGCCAGTGAATTTTGCGTTTATCCAACTCCATTTTGGAGTTTGTTTAAATTAATGAATTTAGAGTCGGAAATTTTCCCTTGAATTTTAATCAAACTAATTTTTCTAAATCAAGTAGGATTAGGGTAAAATTTAAAATAAATTGTATATCTAGTAGTAGCCACTTATACGGTTTCTAAATTAAATATAATGATATGAAAATATTTATGAGTATAACATCAATTCATAGAAATGGAAGTATGCCAATTTAACAAGCATGTCTTCCTCCCTTTTGCTTTATTTTGCAATAATTCAAATTCTGGTTGAATCATTCATCAAAAGTAAATCATTTCATATTTTCAAATTAATTGACTTAAACATTTTAAAATTTTTTTCAACTTATATATAATATGTTATTATTTTTCTCATGATCGAGTGAGGATCTTTAGAAAATAATTTCTATTATGGTTGGCTTTTAAACCTACAATAACAATAAAATAAATTAAATATGAACTTATTAGATTTTAATATTAAGTTTAAACTATTTATGAATATTACAATAATTATTATTTTTTTTATTTTAAACTCTATTTTTTATTTTTAAATCACTTAGTTTTTGTTTTTTAGTTAGCATAAAAATAATAGCTCAATATATATACAAAATAATCTATATGCTTTTTTAATACAAATAAAATATAATCCAAAAAAGGAGAAAAAATATATGGATAGCTTCCAATAGAGTTAGTTACAAAACTTGAACAAAAATTTAAAAAATTTGGGGGAAGGGGTTGTACTATGTTTTGCCAAAGAATAGTCAAATACCTAAGAAAGAAAATCAACAAAAGGCGTTCATAACCACAACAAAAAATTAAAAATAAAGAAATTAAAGCTAAAAAGGGAGGAGAAATTGATATATTTTCCTTTCAAATTTTCTCAATGTTGGACAATTTTGTTAATGTTAAAAAGGTTAAGGAATTCTCCTGTTTATTTTTCTCTCCTTTCGGTCTGTCAAATTCTATCCAAATAAGGTTCAATTCACGTTGATGGTCTCCAAAGAACAAAGTATAGACATCGAATTCATAAAAAGAAATCTACCTTTAAATATAAATGATCCATACAACTTCAAAATCAATCTAGGCTAGCAAGAAATTAAGTGATGTTGATTAGAAAATAATAACCCTTTAAAAGAGGAATAACAATAATAATAATAATTAAGAATAATTAGCAATTTGCAACCTTGAAGATGGTGATTTTGTATGTAGCGACAGTCGGGCGAATCCTTGTCAACTCAAACACACAAGTGTCTCCAACATTGAGTTGATTTCCCTTCACGAAGTTGCGCCATCCAGCTTGGACTTCTGCCTGACTTGTTTCATCATATACTCTTAATATTACATTGTAACTTTTCTCATTTGCTCCTATCAACAATAGAACTTGCTTTGATTCCTTTTTTAGGTGTTCTCTTACGTGTTTTATGGGAAGATACTACACAATTTAAATGACATAAATAAGCAGATAATTAGAAGACATAATGAAATAAACAACATAATAGGGCCTAAAGTCTCTAACTTTATCTCTCAAAACACCCAAGACCTTTGGTAAGGGTGTTCTATGCAAACTAAACAAACACTTCAATAATAAGCAATGAAATGCAATAACAAAGAAAGCAATAACAAAGATACAAGATTTACGAGGTTCACCCCAATGTGGGCTACGTCCTCGGTGGTGGTTAGCTTGCTTGTATTATGTGAAAATCTTACAATGGAGTATTACACTTGGAGAAGAGGAAAAGAGAAAGAGTAGGGTTTGTGTTTAGGCTAGAGTTAAGAATCTACCTAGAAATGAATGTATGGAGGTCTATTTTATACATGTGTTGATATCTATAATTTTCTTAGAAATAAAAAGTTAATTAAGAATTGTTGTAATAGTAAGTTGTTTAAATAAATAGGAAAAGATTATTGTAAAAACTCTGATTAATTCTAGAATTTTATAATTCTTTTCTATTACTTTTTCTAAAACAGAATAATATGCAATTGGACATAACAGTTTGCCATAAATGAAGATATTTTTTTTCTTACATTGAGAACTTAAATACTAAAATATTAATACAATATTAAATAATTTTGACAATTTTAAATATATTTTATTTATTTACGAATGTCTTGGTGTAAATATAGTGATGATAGAAAAAAGCTTTGGTGACTTACAATTCGATATCGATTTGAGACGTTATAATCTTGCATGATGAGCACAAAATGAGGATTCCAAGATTCAAATGCTATATGCTTGTTGGGTTCACCAACACTTTTCACCTCACTCCTATCTACATAGAAGTATAGAAATGAAGAGCATTTATTTAATTAATTCATAGTAAATGATCTAATTATATTCAATAAATAGAGGTAGACCCTAATAGTCTAATACAAAGAACAACAGAGTTTTTAAATATGAATTACTCCCTTCGATCCGTTCCTTATTAAAAAAAATATAAGGACCATAACTAATAAAAAAATATTTTTATAAAGTTAATGAGAAACATATGAGAACCATAAAAAATATTAAAATATTAAAATAAAAATAGTGGAATATATATAGAACAATAAGCACTATTAAAATACTAAATGAGAACGAATATGTTGTTTTTCTTTTCCAAAGATTGTAATATAAATTAAAAAAAATTTATTAGAACAGTGAATAAAACACTTTAAAATATCAAAAAAGATTGTATTACTACATATCAAAATAAAAATGCGTGTACTTAACAACAGTTTTGTGAAAGCATTAATTAAGTTAATTTAAATTTGTAGCTTGTTAACTGTTTAGTGGTTGCGTTTTAAAAAGTTGAAATTTAATAAATTACTCCCTCTTATTCTCTGAACATATCTCATTTAATTTTTTAACACTATTTTTTAATCACTTCTATTATATGTTTTGTTTTTAGTCTAAAAGTGAAAACTTAGTCAATGGATTTTATTTGATTCGTTTTATTGTATATTTTATTAATATACACTTTTTATAAATTTTACACAATCACTGTCAAACAATCAAACACTAAAAATAGCAAAGTTTTAGTGGCATAGAGAATAACAAAGTAATCTCTACTTCCTTATTTTCGATTGATGCTCTCTTCTACAATGTTCACAATGAATTAGGAAAAGTTTAATATTTAAATTGCTAATTTATTGAATAATAAAGTTAATGAAGTGACTTTAATCACTATAGAAATATAAAGATCATAAACATTAAAAATATTAAAATTAAGATAATCAAAATTAATTAGAAGTCTCAAAATGTGATATAAATAGAAAAATTATTTAAGAAAACAACAAAAAAGCTGTTAAAATGAAAAGATGAGGACATCAAATATAAACAGAAGGAGTATTATAAAAAAGAAATAAAAACAAAATAATTGATAAAAGTACGTACTGGGAGGTGCATATGTAAGACCATCTATATCATCGAGTTTATCATATGAAATATCTTGAACAAACTTTTGATTGTAGAAAACCTCATCGTACTCGATTTCAAAACAAGTGATGTCGAAAATAAAAATGTTGAACTCAGAAACAACCTTATCAAACCTAAACAACAAGAAGTAGCCTTGTTTGAGACCATAAGCCTTATACAACACTTCCCAACCTTTTGCTAACCATAATTGTCCGTCTTCTTTTATCAATTCTACCTTCCAAACTCGACCATCCGGAACTCCGAGTTTAATATACCCTTTTTTCAATTGACTTTCTCCGTATTCTTTAACATAATCTTCTGGAATTCTCTGTCATTTATTAATTAAAGCCCAACAATAACATTAGGAAACGCGTTAAATATAGATCCCTAATTATTAAATACTCTTTTTGTTTCGTAATAATATTGTCATTTGCTGTTTTGGTATGCTTTATTTGTTGTTTCTCTATAGAATTTTTCTAGTATTATCACAAATTTTTGGATATATATAATTAACCATATTAATTCTACCTTTAATATTTTATTCATATTTATGATATTCACGTATATATTATACTAACTTCTTTTTAACATTTTTATATTGTTTATACATTCTCCACAAGTTTCTTTTATATTTTATTCATTTTTTTTTTTTTTTTTTTTTAATTAATTTTTTTATAAAAAATTCCATCATCTAAAAACATTAAATTTTTTTTAATTCCCACAAACATTTCTTATCAGATAATCAATAAAAAAGTCAATAAAAAAATATAATTGAAATTTAATAAGTTATGGGACCATGAGGTTTGGGAAGGTTTAGTTTTTGTATTATATTTGGACGAGCTCGGGGGACAAGCCCCTCTTGCTTCCGTATAGAGTTGGCGCATGGCTGCCAACAAAGGAAGCAGACAGAATAAATACAAACAAGCGAAGCTAAGCAAGCAAATAAAATAGGAGGAACTTACAAGCTTGTATCTCTGGGTTGAAGGGGCGACCACAATTTTGTAGAAATAAGTTCCATTATCATTACTATTATCCATTGAGTCATTCAAATGCATGAATTTGTTTTTTGATCTACTGCTCTCACCTTCAAATTCCATTCATTATCATCTAAATAATGGATTACCAAAATTCTGATTATTTATTGAGGAAGGTTATTTAAGGAGATGAGGTACTTAGGTACTGTTCAGTCTTTTAAAACAGAAAAACTTTATGTTTGGATTGAAAGTAAATAATTAAAGGGGAAATAAAGTAAAACTAATATTGAAAGCAAATAAAAATGTACTTGAAATTGTTGTGAATAAGGTGAAATAAACATAAAATAAAAATAATAATGTAAAAAAAAATTAATTTCCTATATTACGGAGGTAATACATTCTCCCACTATCTCTCAGGATAAATATTTATTACATAAAATTGAAAGCTCATTTTATTTTTTATTACTTTGCAACTATTCTCTCACACCTACAATAATCAAAATTAATTAATTTCTCATTTATTAACTTTAATTTTTTACTTTAATTTTTTTTTACTTCTTAAATATTTACATCCAATCCTAGCATGTCCGAAGAATTAATTAATAATCTGCACACTTCAGAATTCGTTATCTTTTCTTCCTATCTTCAGATTTTACTTTCTATAATAGGAAACAAGGAAGTGACTTAACTTTGTTTGTCATAAACAACAACTACCCTAGCATATTAGCATTCAAACTACATTCAATATACAAAGATTTTATGCATTTAATTTCAAGATACACCGTACATTAACATAACATAATTAAATAGTTGTTGATGTGCTGGTAGCCTGGTACCATTATTTATTTACCACTCCCTCCTATTCATCACAATTGTCTCATTTGTTTTAAGCATTTTATCAAATGCATTTATTCAAATCTTAATATCTCTAATTGCACATAATTAAAAATTATAGAAAGTTGATATGAATAATCATTGCATTGAGACGAATTAAACAAGATCTCACTTGACTATGTTTTAACTTATAAATTAATAATAAAATACAAATTAAGAGTAAGAAATAAATAGTGCCTAAAAAACAGACGTAACACTTGTGGTGAATAGGAATGAGTACTTCTTAGGTTCTTAAATACTCACTACTAAAAGATTTTTTACACTATTTATCTTTCAAGGGTATATTATATTGCGACTATTATGTAAGAAAAAATATAGTCAAGTCAGATCTTGGTTGAATCGTCTGACCGCATATTTTCATAAAATTAAGTTTTATAATTTTTAGACAAGTATAGTTCAATATATAAACGTTCAAAATAAGGATAAAAAATCAAATGTAGCAAATATAGTGGAACGGGAGAAGTATTTCCATAAACATGATGCTTTCATTATAGGATCGGAGAGTTAAAAAAAAGGAAAAAATATTACCTATCTTAATCCAAGATTTTTTTATTTTCTTACGATAATCCCACCTATTGATTAACCATGAATAATTTCAACTTTAGGGGTTATTTGCTCAGAGTCAACCCGGTAATTGGATGACTTGCTATAACAATGTAACACCCCTGAATTTCCGACCCCCTCTACGAAACCGTAACCGCAAGGTACGGGAGGAAATTCGGGTGTTACAAAAAAAAGAAAAAGAAAAGAGAGATAAATAAATAAATAAATAAACGAATAGAAATTTCGGCAGCATCTCCCCTAAAATTGGGCGCCCAGGTAGAAAGACAAACATCGTATGTAAACAGAAAGCATAAAGGCATCGATGACACAAAATATATCACAGCGGATCGTCTCATCGCCAGTTTCTCCAAACTATCTACAAAACATGGATCGTGGTTCCCATGTAACACTTGAGTTTTCAAATAGGGAAACAAAAGAATATACAACTAAAAAGTTTGCAGCGGAAATTAAGTTCTACAAAAGAGAGGTCAAATGCCTCAAGCCCCAAAACATAGCCAGACTAAGAGGAACGAACTACATATTAATTTCACAAGTGAATCCATTGTACAATCCAGTACACGCGCTCATCGCTCCCCCCAAAATGCAATGCAAAAGATCGTTGTCACCTGCTAGGTCCGTCTATGATCACCCTGCTGTTCAACGTAAGACAACGATATCAAACGTATCATCACAGGACCACCATAGAAAGAGCCATATCAAATAAGTCAAACATGTACACGTCAGTAACTAACATAATATCAAATTAAGGCATAATTAACATTAACAAAGTATAACACAATGTAAAAGTGATTTCACCATGCGCCAAGTACTACTCATTACCCCTAAACATTGTATCCTACTAATCAATGCCGATCCTATTCTCTTCAATCCTTTGACTTCATAACTTCTTGGTATCACGTGCACCAAATCTTAACCGTTTCCAATTATATATGTATGTGACTAGAGGTCACCATTTTGGGTTTGCAAGACCCACATGGCAACACCTCAACCAAGGGCGGTGACGGGCCATACCGGCGCCCAATGGTAAAGTATGAACATACCCCCGTACGGCGACCATATAATGATGATCCTACCTCCGGGAACTAAAGCCACTGGGGTACCAAACCAGTGGAGCCAACATACCTAACGTATGTGACTAGAGGCCACCATAGAGTTTGCAAGACCCACATGGCAACACCTCAACCAAGGGCGGTGACGGGCCATACCGGCGCCCAATGGTAAAGTATGAACATACCCCCGTACGGCGACCCTTTATAGATGGTCCTACCTCCGGGAACTAAACCCACTGGGGTACCCTAACCAGGGGAGCCACAATAATCGACTAAACTTGCTATTTTATCAATACAGAGCTCATTTCCATTACAATCAACCAATTTCTTACTTCACCATTCACAGACTCATTCCCATTCTATCTCAGCTCATCCAACACTCTAACCACGAGACACCCAGTCTCAGTCTCTACTATTACTACATAGACCAACTTGTACTTATCATAATCACAATTGTTCACCGGGAACTCGAAGGCATGCATAGCTTATATAACATTAATACTTAATGAATACATAATATAAGATGCAAACAAGAATTAGATACTGCGTGTGCGTACCTGCAACTCTACTGCGCTCCTGAAAAATAGTCAGATAAATCACCAAGAGGTCTTACGCCCCCCTTATGAACCGGGCACCTATGCACGATTAGAGTAAGACTAATAAGTCTACTTCACATCATCTAAGAGGCACTGACTCCATACAAACTACACTATTAATCAAACAAGTTTAATTCATGCTAATACGCACTCTAACGTAACCATACGATAATTCCAACCCATGTTCACACATGAAGTACACCATCAATTTAAATCAAACCATAACATTAGATTCGAGTTAATTCTATATCGAGATATGTTCAAGTGAGATAGGACGCAACCATACGCTTGTGCGTTATAATCACACTATCCATGGGAAAGTTTAAGAATACATAATATATGATGTTACACTTAGTATCAATCATTTTACACATGGTAGTTATGATTTGTTTCCTTTTCAAGGTTTTAGAGTAAGATAATGAACAAGTCGAGTAGTTTAAACTAACGACTCGAATAACTTGGGTCAAAGTCATATAACTTTAGCGATACCATTGAACATATCAATATAGCAACCAAACTCAACTATGTACAAACAACTCACTATAACCATAACAAAACTTTTATTTTCATTTGTGACACTAGCTACTTTAAATCTTCACTTAGTAACTATTATTATCATTTAAATTCATAACAATAGATATTAACAATTCTAGTCACCTTATCATGGTTAATATCATATATAAGTAATAATTAGTCACCTCTTGTAAGGACTAACAAGCATAACCATTCCCTACCATCAACACTACCATCATTCACCAATAATAACATATAATTTAAGTTAATAAAAGCTGTCCACTTTACTAATTACCACCCAAAATGCATAAATCAACACATACTACCCTTATTTTCAACCTTAAAACAAACCCTAACTCATCTATTTCAAATTCAAGCTCCTAACTCTTTACCCAAATTAATTTTAAGCACAAAACAACAATTACATTTAATAACAACACCAATATTCATATAAATTGAAATTATAAGAATAAAAATAACATTAAGGAGAAGAGTTTAAGTAATTCACACAAGAAGAAGAAGATATGTCTTACAATGAGAAAATAAGAGAAAAGGGAGAAAGAGGTGGCCAAGGTGGTGGAGAAGCCCAAACCGGCTGGCAGCCGTGCGTCGCTGGCGGTGCACGCGCAGCCTGCTGCTGCCGTGAGAGTGGGAGAGGGCGGTGGCTGCTGTGGCGGCGTTCGTGAGGGCTCAAAACAGCGGGTAAGGTGGTGGTAGTCACGGTGGTTATGGTGTTTGAGTGTAAATGTGAGGGAGAGGGAGGAGAGCAAGATTAAGAGAGGGAAAATGGTGGTGTGACGGCTCACTCCCTTACAAATGGGGTTTTGATTTTTTTTTTTATTTTTTTTTTTAAATCTAAAACCCTAACCACAATTACTTTGGGCTATACTATTCATGAGGCCCATAAATTTTAACCCGAATACTTAAAAGTGAAACTTCGTTTGGCTCTAGTTTAAGAACGAAACTATTACGATTATTATTATCTTACTCAACTTTATTTTAGTAATAGTCTCCCATATAATTAGACGTGTTCAGCGTTTAATTAATATATTTTTATGAGTCAAAATATTAAATTTCCGATGTTTAATAATAATTTATAAAGAAATCATTTTTAATCGCAATTTAAATTATAATTAATTAACATCGAATTTGCGGGGTGTTACAGACTACCCCCCTTAAAAGGAGTTTCGTCCCCGAAACTTGAGAATAGTAAACTCTAATAGGTGAAAATTCTCTATCCCTCATCCCAAATTGGCTTCCTCCAAAGCCTTGTTCCTAACACTTATGTCTCAGGCTGTTGTTAAAACATACAAATGTGACTTCATTTCCTTGTTTTCTAAAAAAAATTAACTTCATTAGCCACATTACTTTGCATCCAAGTATAAATAAACACGTAATAGGGCACACTTTCCACCGATAAACATGCAATAATACACAATTTAAAGAAGAAAACGCGTGGAAACGCGCGAAAATCTATCGCATTCTACCCCCCTTAAAACTTAGTTACGACCCCGTAACTGACTAACCTCGGGAAAAAGGTGTGGGTATTTCTCACGCATGGAATCCTCAGTTTCCCACGTTGCCTCTTGTGTGCGCTGATTAGTCCATAAGACTTTCACCATCTTTATATCTTTTCTCCTCGTGCTGCGCACCTTGAAATCTAAAATCTCGATAGGCTTCTCTTCATACGACAAATTCTCCTCAAGGTCTAAGGGCTCAGGATCTAGCACATGAGATTTATCGGGAACATATCGCTTTAGCTGCGAAATGTGAAACACGTCATGGACCTTACCCAACTCATTGGGTAATGTGAAACACGTCATGGACCTTAGTCTCCTCTTGAGATCTGCATAAGACTTTTGTCGATCCTGGGCCGCTTTGAGTCTTTCTCGAATCATTTTTACTTGATCGGTCATTTCCTCTAACATAGCCGGACCTAAGGTAACAGATTCACTGAAATCATCCCAACATACTGGATTTCGACAACGACGACCATATAAAGCTTCGAAAGGTGCCATCTGGATGCTTGCCTGGTAACTATTGTTGTATGAAAATTCCACCATATCTAGGCATTCATCCCAAGATCCTTGCCTATCCAAGGCTATTGCTCGCAACATATCTTCAAGAGTCCTATTAGTGCTTGGCTCTCGCCATTAGTGGCAGGGGTGAAAAGATGTGCTTCTTAGAAGTTCTGTACCCAGAGCTGCCTGAAAAGCTTCCCAAAATTTTGACACATACCTAGTATCACGATCAGAAACTATAGACCTAGGGACACCATGGTATCGCACAACATTCTTAAGATAAGCTCGAGCCAACTGATCCATACTCCACTGATTATTCATCGGAATAAACCTTGCGCTCTTGGTGAGTCTATCCACGATCACCCATAACGTGTCATTTCCCGACCTAGTCCTCGGTAAACCCAAAACAAAGTCCATGGAGATGTCATCCCATTTCCATACAGGAATATCCAAAGGTTGGAGTAAACCTGCAGGCCTCTTATGCTCACTCTTTACCTTCTGGCAGGTCAAACACTTGGAAACAAATTCAGCAATATCTCTTTTCATCCCAGACCACCAGAATGTTTGCTTCAGGTCTTGATACATTTTATCTCCTCCTGGGTGAACTGAATACATCGAACGATGAGCCTCTGTCAAGATTTTATCCTTGAGTTCTGTACAAGAAGAAGGTACACACCATCTACCCTTGTATCGAATGCTACCATCCTCGAATATCGTGAATCCTTCAGCTTTTCCTTCCTTAACATGTTCCCTCGTTTTCTCTAATAAGGAGTCACTCACTTGATTTGCGAGAATTTCTTCAAAAATTGAAGGCCGGATGGATAAGGCGGCTAACCGGGACTCTAGTTCCCCATGTTGCACAATCTCGAGGTTTAATCTCTCCATGTCTCTCTGCAACTCTCTAGGAGCAGTTAAGGAAGCTACAGAATGATTGGTTTTCCTACTCAAAGCGTCGGCTACTACATTAGCCCTACCCTCATGGTAATTAAACTCCACGTCATAGTCATTGATTAATTCAAGCCATCTTCGCTGCCTCATATTCAAATTTTGTTGTGTATATAAGTATCGCAAGCTCTGATGATCAGTATATATCTTGCACTTTACTCCATACAAGTAATGTCTCCAAATTTTCAAAGCAAAGACAATGGCTGCTAACTCCTGGTCATGAGTTGGGTAATTTACTTCATGTGGCTTAAGTTGCCTCGATGCATAAGCAATAACCTTTCTATCCTGCATCAACACACACCCTAACCCATTTTTCGATGCATCACTATACACGTGGTATTCAGATGTGCTGTCTGGAAGGGTTAATACTGGTGCTGTAGTCAATTTCTCCTTCAACGTTTGAAAGGCTCCTTCACAATCCTCAGTCCACTCATACTTCTTGTCTTTCTTCATCAGATTGGTTATGGGGCGAGCAATCTTTGAAAAATCCTTAACAAATCTTCTCTGTAATAACCCGCTAAACCCAAAAAGCTTCGGACCTCGGTCACATTCTTCGGTGTAGGCCAATCTCTCACTGCCTCAACCTTAGCTGGATCAACGGAAACGCCCTCTTTGGAGACAAAATGACCCAGGAATGACACTTTTTCAAGCCAGAACTCACACTTAGAAAACTTGGCATACAGCTGATTATCTCGAAGTATCTGCAACACCTTCCTCAAGTGGTGCTCGTGTTCTTCCTTATCCTTCGAATACACCAAGATATCATCAATGAATACCACGACGAACTTATCAAGACAAGCACTAAACACTTGATTCATCAAGCACATGAAAGCTGCTGGTGCATTTGTCAGTCCAAATGTAACACCCCGATATTTTAAACCGTTTAGTTCCGGTATATTTAATAAAAATTCCTAGTATCTCATGTTTTATTAATAGCTTATGATTGGGAATGGGCCTTGGACATGCATTGTACAACTTTTACAACCTTGAACCTTTGGGCCCAAACATCTTAAACTATCTTAATTCAATTTAAATATTAAAAAAAAAATAAATAAATAAATAAATATAAAATAAAATTAAAAAAAAAAAAAAAAAGGGTAAGAATTCCAAAAGGGCCGGCCATTATGTGGTCTTTCATGGGATTTGAAACTCCCAAAATTATTATGAGAATATTGCCATTATTCTCAAGATTAATCAATTTCCTATTCAATTCAATTCAATTCTCTATTCATTTTCCTAAACTTTCTATTGCCTAAACTAAAATATTCTAAGTTCCCTAACCTTGAATTCCTTCTTACTCTCATTTTCAAGAACATCAAACTCTAAAAAAAAAAAACCCTAGCTAGTCACACATATTCTTTTTGGGTCTTCTACACTTGGATTTTTTTTTGGTGTTTTCATCTCCTTTGTAAGTATTTCTATGTATTATCTTTTATTAAATTTTAAATATAATTATATGGATGATGTAATTTTGGTGTGAATGAATTTTAGTATAATTATTCCATGATTTTTGTAGTTGTATGGCTATAATTAAATAATTGACAAATGTTGGATGTTGTGTGTGAAAAGGAGCATGTTAAATTGTGTGTTGATGGATGTGTAAATTAATTATGATAATCCTAAGAATTTATAAAAGTGATGTTAATAAAATATATGTTTAAAGTAGAATTTTTTTAAGGAAAAAGTTTTGTTAAAGTATAGGAGGATGTTATAATTGGTTTGAGATCTTAAGGTAAATATATGATTGTTAAGGGTTTTATTAATTGTAGATTTTGAAAATAATTTATTTTATGGGAGTATGATTTTATGGTTGTAAGATAGGGATTTATAGGAAATGTGAAAATTTGAATTTATATGAATTTATATGAATTTTTAACAAAAAAAAAATGACAAATCCCGTAGGATTGAAAAATGATAAAAAATGTTGCTTTTAGAGCATTTTGGCTTTGAAATTAGGTTAAAAATATCTATACTATGTTATAAGTTATGAAAATTGGTACCCGGGGGTTTTGATGCCTTCCGGACGCAACGGTGAAGTCGGATTTTCATTTTGACAGTGCCGAGACAGTTTTCTGGACAGATTTAGTTGCTGCCTGTTTTTAGTGTTTAATGTGTTTAGGATTGTGGTTTATGTCTCGTGATATGTGTATGTGTTTTATGTGTGATGGTAGTTGTTTGGATGTGATGTGGTTGCCTTGAGGATGATGTGAATGCGTTCTTATTTCCGAAAACGGTTAAACCTTGTAGGAAGCCGATTCGTGACCGGAAATTGATTTGGGCCTGTTGCTTTGTTGCTTGATCAAGGTACGTACACGCAGCCTAGGAATGTAGTATATGTTACGTACCATATGATATGGTAGTAAAGGTAAAGTATGGGCATGTAATGTTATGATTGATACGCTTCCGAATAAATTATTATATTATAACACTTTAATAAGCAGAGGTAGTATGACCTCACTAACTTAAAAGTAGACGTAGTATGACGTCAATTGGTGGAATGAATTACTCGCGGCCTTTGGAGCCTATGAGCCACCGCGGGGGTATGCATACTTAACCATAGACACCGAAGTAGGACGTGTGTCTATGGTAGAGACTTGCTTAGGGGTTAGCTCCCCCTAATGTATTGTCTCGCCTATGGAGTTTGAAGTGGTACCAGCGGTATGGCTGGATAAGATACAGCAGTATGGCTGACTAACTAGAACATGAAATTGTTAAAGTTAATACCTTTACTTTATTGCACTCGATTAATTGAATTGTGATTTCCTTGCTGACGTGTACATTTTGGTCTTAACGATCCTGCGATGATGTCGATTCCTCTTCGGATAATGACTAGCAGTAAGTTAATTGCAGGTGGGGAGTGAGGTCTATTCAGGGAGGAATAAAACGTTGTTATCAGAATTTATTATGAACCTAAGTTTCCGTATTTTCTTTTAATGTTGGTTTAAGAGGCGTGAACGCTCTCGAGTTGTAATAAATAGAATTAATTTTGCAAACTTATCTGCTACTTCGTCTTTATGTCTGGTAGATTGTTTAGCACTATTAGAACTCGGTCCGCAAGTTTTATTTCTTTTGAACCGTTTTAACTAACCGTTTAATGTCCCGGTTGGACTCGAACTATATTTGGCTACTCAAAAAGTCTATTTCTCCTTTAAAACGACGCGAGTTAAACCCGGGATGTTACACCAAATGGCATTACCGTAAACTCGAAGTGTCCATAACGAGTTCTGAAAGCCGTTTTTGGTACATCTTTCTCTGCAATCCTTAACTGATGATAGCCGGATCTCAAGTCAATCTTGGAAAACATTCCAGCTCCCTTAAGTTGGTCGAACAGGTCATCAATTCTCGGTAGAGGATATTTGTTTTTCACAGTAACCTTATTCAACTCGCGGTAATCAATGCACAGTCTCATGCTCCCATCCTTCTTGCGAACAAACAACACTGGTGCACCCCAAGGCGAAACACTCTGTCGTATGTACCCTTTTTCTAACAACTCTTCCACTTGCTTTTTCAGTTCTTCCATCTCCGCTGGAGCCATCCTATAGGGTGCTTTTGATATAGGTCCCGCCCCTGGAACTAAGTCTATGGTAAACTCAAATTTTCGAACAGGTGGCATCCTCGGTATCTCTTCTGGAAAAACATCCACGAATTCATTTACAACAGGAACAGATTCGGGTGTCAGAACCGCATCCCCTATCTTCCTAACATGACATAGATAGCATGGCAGCCCCTGTCTCAGAAACCTTTTCATCTTCAGTGATGATACTACCTTAGCTTGTAATCCCGAAGAAACCTTACGATATTTCACTCTCTTTCCCTCAGGCCCAACAAGTCTTACCTCTTGCTTCTCGCACTCGACTAATGCTTTATATCGGCCCAACCAATCCATTCCGAGAATAACATCTAAATCATCCATCTCTAACTCGTATAAGTCACTAGGAAAAGAGATCTCCCCAATGGTCAAAGGAACTCCCCTATATACCCTATTGCATTGGTACAACACTCCTGACGGTACAGCCACTATGTAAGATGAGGATTCAGGATCCTTTAATCCCAACCCTTCGATTTTTGATGCAGACACAAAAGAATTTGATGCTCCAGTATCAAATAACACCTTTACAGGTATCGAATTCACATGAAACGTACCTGTCACTACGCCTTGTGCAACCTCTGCCTCCTTTGTGCTAATGGCAGTCAATCTCCCTGTTGTCGAATGTGTTGCAAGTGGGTTTGGTCCTGCGCTCCCGGCGTTCTGCCCATTAGATCCCCCGACTCTATAGTTGTTTTGAGTGGCTCGATTACCGTTCCCATTTCTCTGATGATGATGATTTTGGCCACGATAGTCACTCCCCATCTTCTGGTTCCCAAGGTGCTTCTGTTTGACATTTTGATGTCCACCACTTTGCTGATTAGGATGCCCATGTTTAGCATAACATTCGAACTCACGATGACCTAATTTGCCACAAAAACGACAGTCCACCAAGTTCCCATCACAGTCCTTCCCTGGGTGGTTGTTGAAACACTTGCGGCATATGAAAACTCTTTCCTTGCCGTAATGATCCCCATTCTTCCTTTGATTACCGAAACCCCCGTGTGGAGGCTTACCATTTCTGCCATTTCTGTCAAGATGAGCAAAGTTCTTATGTTTCTTGTTCTGGTGGAAATGATGTTGCTGCTGGAAGATTTCTTTCCGTTTCTCTGCACCGCTGGTTCCCGCATTATCAGTCTCGAGCTTCTTTCCTTTATCCTTCTTAATCAAACTCCCTACTTGAGCAGCCCTTTGGTACATCGCATCTAGAGTGGTGTACCTATCACTATCGATATGCACTTGCACGTCATTGTTCAGCCCCAACTCAAATTTCTGCATCTTCTTCTCTTCGGTAGGGACATCATCAGGGCAATACTTGACGTACTCCATGAACTTCTTATAGTATTCGTCTACTGTCTGGTCACCCATCTCAAATTTCGAAAATTCATTTGATTTTTGCTTTCTGATGTGAGGCGGGTAAAATTTCTCCCTAATTGCCTTTTTAAAATCTGCCCATGCTAGCGGATGCTCAGGATCGCTCATCAAGTTATCCCTAGTGTTCGACCACCAGTAGTCAGCTTCTTCTTGAAGGTAGAAAGCAGCTTGGTCTACCCTCAAATGCTCAGGACATTGCACCACATTAAAAATCTTATCGAACTCTCGTAACCAAATCTCCAAGGCTGCGGATTCTCCAGCTCCTGTGAAAACTGGAGGCTTGTTCTGCGAAATCCTCTTGCTTATGAAGGCAGCCGTCTGAACATTGGACTCAGACTTTGCCCTTCTTTCCTCGGCAAGCTCCATCACTAGTTCCCTTATTGCTTGGTTAGACGAACGACGCCTCATTCGACTACTAGATAATGGAGGCATATCCTGTAACCACGATTCCTAGAGCAAAAGATGTTAGTTTCTACTTCCTTCTAGCTTAGGATATCCAACATTAAGGACATAATTTGCACACCAATTCCAATTATACATGAACTTCAATCATGCCTCGGCATACACAAGGCCCCACCTTCAAAGTCAAAGAGCTAACATGTGGTCTAATGATAATATGGATGAACAACTAATGGTGGAGGTTTAAAAAAATATATAAAAAAAATAAAATTCATCGATCGCAATAATGTACAAACAATCTCATTTGAATCTAACCATGTATAATGTATATAATCATTGTTGTTCTGGTTTCATCATCAAAGTAAACTAACTTAACAAAATTTTCAAGTTTCCACCTTTATGTTTACATAGATCACGACTTTTTGCACAAATTAAAATGTGTAATAACAAGATTTCTAAGTATCATTTAAGGTTCAATACTACCATCGACAATAATTGTAAAATCATACGCATAACCATGTAACTTACATTAGCAATAATATTAAAGATGCACGAACATGTAAAATGCACCTAACCCAAATCTACCCATACTCACATGGAAATTTTTGTTGTAACGTTTCAAGTGAAAACACACGTGTTTCAAACAGGAACCACTGGCTCTGGTAACCACCTGTAACACCCCTGAATTTCCGACCCCCTCTACGAAACCGTAACCGCAAGGTACGGGAGGAAATTCGGGTGTTACAAAAAAAGAAAAAGAAAAGAGAGATAAATAAATAAATAAATAAACGAATAGAAATTTCGGCAGCATCTCCCCTAAAATTGGGCGCCCAGGTAGAAAGACAAACATCGTATGTAAACAGAAAGCATAAAGGCATCGATGACACAAAATATATCACAGCGGATCGTCTCATCGCCAGTTTCTCCAAACTATCTACAAAACATGGATCGTGGTTCCCATGTAACACTTGAGTTTTCAAATAGGGAAACAAAAGAATATACAACTAAAAAGTTTGCAGCGGAAATTAAGTTCTACAAAAGAGAGGTCAAATGCCTCAAGCCCCAAAACATAGCCAGACTAAGAGGAACGAACTACATATTAATTTCACAAGTGAATCCATTGTACAATCCAGTACACGCGCTCATCGCTCCCCCCAAAATGCAATGCAAAAGATCGTTGTCACCTGCTAGGTCCGTCTATGATCACCCTGCTGTTCAACGTAAGACAACGATATCAAACGTATCATCACAGGACCACCATAGAAAGAGCCATATCAAATAAGTCAAACATGTACACGTCAGTAACTAACATAATATCAAATTAAGGCATAATTAACATTAACAAAGTATAACACAATGTAAAAGTGATTTCACCATGCGCCAAGTACTACTCATTACCCCTAAACATTGTATCCTACTAATCAATGCCGATCCTATTCTCTTCAATCCTTTGACTTCATAACTTCTTGGTATCACGTGCACCAAATCTTAACCGTTTCCAATTATATATGTATGTGACTAGAGGTCACCATTTTGGGTTTGCAAGACCCACATGGCAACACCTCAACCAAGGGCGGTGACGGGCCATACCGGCCAATGGTAAAGTATGAACATACCCCGTCGGCGACCATATAATGATGATCCTACCTCAGGAACTAAAGCCACTGGGGTACCAAACCGGTGAGCCAACATACCTAGCATTATGTGACTAGAGGCCACCATAGAGTTTGCAAGACCCACATGGCAACACCTCAACCAAGGGCGGTGACGGGCCATACCGGCGCCCAATGGTAAAGTATGAACATACCCCCGTACGGCGACCCTTTATAGATGGTCCTACCTCCGGGAACTAAACCCACTGGGGTACCAAACCAGTGGAGCCAACATACCTATTGCTATTTTATCAATACAGAGCTCATTTCCATTACAATCAACCAATTTCTTACTTCACCATTCACAGACTCATTCCCATTCTATCTCAGCTCATCCAACACTCTAACCACGAGACACCCAGTCTCAGTCTCTACTATTACTACATAGACCAACTTGTACTTATCATAATCACAATTGTTCACCGGGAACTCGAAGGCATGCATAGCTTATATAACATTAATACTTAATGAATACATAATATAAGATGCAAACAAGAATTAGATACTGCGTGTGCGTACCTGCAACTCTACTGCGCTCCTGAAAAATAGTCAGATAAATCACCAAGAGGTCTTACGCCCCCCTTATGAACCGGGCACCTATGCACGATTAGAGTAAGACTAATAAGTCTACTTCACATCATCTAAGAGGCACTGACTCCATACAAACTACACTATTAATCAAACAAGTTTAATTCATGCTAATACGCACTCTAACGTAACCATACGATAATTCCAACCCATGTTCACACATGAAGTACACCATCAATTTAAATCAAACCATAACATTAGGTTCGAGTTAATTCTATATCGAGATATGTTCAAGTGAGATAGGACGCAACCATACGCTTGTGCGTTATAATCACACTATCCATGGGAAAGTTTAAGAATACATAATATATGATGTTACACTTAGTATCAATCATTTTACACATGGTAGTTATGATTTGTTTCCTTTTCAAGGTTTTAGAGTAAGATAATGAACAAGTCGAGTAGTTTAAACTAACGACTCGAATAACTTGGGTCAAAGTCATATAACTTTAGCAATACCATTGAACATATCAATATAGCAACCAAACTCAACTATGTACAAACAACTCACTATAACCATAACAAAACTTTTATTTTCATTTGTGACACTAGCTACTTTAAATCTTCACTTAGTAACTATTATTATCATTTAAATTCATAACAATAGATATTAACAATTCTAGTCACCTTATCATGGTTAATATCATATATAAGTAATAATTAGTCACCTCTTGTAAGGACTAACAAGCATAACCATTCCCTACCATCAACACTACCATCATTCACCAATAATAACATATAATTTAAGTTAATAAAAGCTGTCCACTTTACTAATTACCACCCAAAATGCATAAATCAACACATACTACCCTTATTTTCAACCTTAAAACAAACCCTAACTCATCTATTTCAAATTCAAGCTCCTAACTCTTTACCCAAATTAATTTTAAGCACAAAACAACAATTACATTTAATAACAACACCAATATTCATATAAATTGAAATTATAAGAATAAAAATAACATTAAGGAGAAGAGTTTAAGTAATTCACACAAGAAGAAGAAGATATGTCTTACAATGAGAAAATAAGAGAAAAGGGAGAAAGAGGTGGCCAAGGTGGTGGAGAAGCCCAAACCGGCTGGCAGCCGTGCGTTGCTGGCGGTGCACGCGCAGCCTGCTGCTGCCGTGAGAGTGGGAGAGGGCGGTGGCTGCTGTGGCGGCGTTCGTGAGGGCTCAAAACAGCGGGTAAGGTGGTGGTAGTCACGGTGGTTATGGTGTTTGAGTGTAAATGTGAGGGAGAGGGAGGAGAGCAAGATTAAGAGAGGGAAAATGGTGGTGTGACGGCTCACTCCCTTACAAATGGGGTTTTGATTTTTTTTTTTATTTTTTTTTTTTAAATCTAAAACCCTAACCACAATTACTTTGGGCTATACTATTCATGAGGCCCATAAATTTTAACCCGAATACTTAAAAGTGAAACTTCGTTTGGCTCTAGTTTAAGAACGAAACTATTACGATTATTATTATCTTACTCAACTTTATTTTAGTAATAGTCTCCCATATAATTAGACGTGTTCAGCGTTTAATTAATATATTTTTATGAGTCAAAATATTAAATTTCCGATGTTTAATAATAATTTATAAAGAAATCATTTTTAATCGCAATTTAAATTATAATTAATTAACATCGAATTTGCGGGGTGTTACAAACAATTTTTATTATTTTTTAAAAAGATAAATTAAAATAAAATATCAAAAAAGAAAAATTATGTTAAAATTTTATTTCTGATTTTTTTTAATTATTTAGAATTATTTTTATGTAAATTTTCAAAAAAAATTCGAATTTAACATTAATTTTCAGATTATTTTTTGGTAAATTACTTACTATAGCAGGTTATCAAGTTACCCAAGTTTACCCTAGGCAAATACCCCCTAAAATTTGAGATTATTAATCTTTAATCAATAGGGGGAATTATTGTAGGAAAATTATAAAAAAGGTTAGATTTCTAGGTAATTTTTCAAAAAAAAAAAAAGGTCGTTGTAGATATCTTAAGCATGAATAGATCCTACTCATTATAGTGCAAAGTTCGCAAAAAAAAAGTACTCCCTCCGTTTCTTAATAGTCTTCCCATTTAGATATTCTAATTTGGAGAGAGAAATTTGATTAAGATTTTTAAAACATATATAAATGATAAAATATATCTATGTTAGATCTCGTTAGATTCGTCCTATATACTTTTTTTATTATATATTTTTTATAATGCGTATTTATAAATATTAAAACTCAAAATTTACTTATGTAAAAATTAAAGGGAAAAACATAAAACGAGGGAAGTATCTTTTTGCGCTAGTTATTGCTTGTTATGGGTCATTCTAATGAATGATGCCGTCATTTCTAGTTTACGCATTTGCCCCTTTAAATATGACCTATCATATCCTAAATTATGATTTTTTGTAACAGAAAAACAGGTCCTTTAATTATTGATCATCTGTCCCTTGAGATTATTGTTTGAGAAATAAAAATTGATATTAATACTTTAAT
The DNA here is from genome assembly GCA_019425755.1 of Amaranthus cruentus. Classification (NCBI taxonomy): domain Eukaryota; kingdom Viridiplantae; phylum Streptophyta; class Magnoliopsida; order Caryophyllales; family Amaranthaceae; genus Amaranthus; species Amaranthus cruentus. The sequence continues at coordinate 10,688,933 of CM033464.1, forward strand.
TTTTCACTTATTCGCGGCGAATAATCTTATTTTTAAATTATTTTCTAATAATTTAATCTTTGTGATAAGTTTGCCCACAACATACCGTATTGTTGCTGACAAATTAACAAAAAAAGGTTTTGATTATTCACAGCGAAATAAGGGAAAATGTTGGATAATTAGAAAATAATCTATTATGGTTGGTTTATTCATAGCACATGAGCAAAAGGTTCGATTATTATTGTCAATTTTTCTGTAAAGAAATGACACATCATCATACTATATACTAACTTAAAAGAACTTTGTGTGATACCCCGGATTGATATTTGAAATGGATTGATAGACTACTCGTATCAACAAAGTGCATCTTTTTTTATAGGGATGTTATTTGCTAAGAACTTTAAAATTAAGTGTGCTTGGTCGTAAGCAATCATAGGATGGGTGACCTCCTGGGAAGTTTGGATAGGTGCGCACAAGCAAGGCCAAAATGCGCTTGGTCTATGGGGCTAGTTTACAGTCTTCATGGGTAGTCACCGGTGGTCCGAAGTGTAACAGACTCAAAATTCTTAATCTTCGATTAATTATTTCGAATTTTCAATTCAAAATCCTAATCCTTTGGTTATCCATTTCAAACCATATTTAATTTCTAATTCTTTTTTCTGTTTTTGTAATTTCTTTCAAATATAAAACATTAGAAATTACATAGTAAATTTACTAAATGTACAATATAAATCAATTGTATTACTAATTTACTATTATTTGGTATCAACCGACAAAAAAACAATTCGTTAAGTTATTCTCATTTCAATTAATGGTTATACGAAGTAAGAAATGATTTTTCATTTATGGGACTGTTTATTTGTTGATAATTGGTAAAACTTTGTAATAACTAATTTTGAGGTTTTCGGATTATTGTGTATGGTATTGTCGGAATTAAAATTTAATTTTGACATTGTTGTTACATTCAAATTAATAAATATATTATTCATATTTTGTGTATTATTCTCATAATAATATCTTACTTATACTTGGAATTTTATTCAGATTATTATTGTTTGGTTTAGCAAGTTAAAAATTATTAGTTTACTTGATACTAGTTGTGAATCATGGCTATATAACTCACAACTCGTTTAGTTGGTGTTATTAAACATTGGTAATGGAAATGAAATTAGTGTGCTATTTTGATGGTCATATTCGTCCAACTTCAATTATCTCATTCTTTAATCGTCTCATTTTCTTCAAAAATTTCATTCCAAAACATTATCATTGAGATAGTTGGTATTAATTGCTAATGCAAATTTGTAAAAAAACTTTTTGTGATCAAAGTTTCATGACCATGGAAATCAAATGTGTGATGGTTGATGTGACTTAAAGTCCTTAATCATGGTATAATATATTATGTTTAAAGGAGGGGCTAAATGGTAATTTCAGATATATGAATAAAAGGCTTAAAAGGAACAATTGAGATTTGGAGACAGAAGAAAAAAGTTGAGTCGGCTTTTCCCCTAGCCAAGGGAAAGTCGACTCGGCGTTATGGGCTGGAATGTTTCTTTGTTCTGGTTTTGCGGTTCTTGCTTTTGCCATAGGACTATATGTAAGTGATTACCTCTGTATATTATAAATAGGGCTACACACATAGTTTTCATACATTGCTTTCATTACCTCATTCTCTCTATATATAATTCTCTCTCTACTCTCAATTCTCTTCTTTCTCAATTGTAATCATCATTAAATGTACATTTCCATTGGAGAAAATTTAAAAGAACCAATAAGGCATCTAGGCAAGGACAGTGGACGTAGCCCAGGTAAACCAGTTAAATCTTGATGTTATTTTGTTTGTGTTTTCTTGGGTTGCACATATTCAATTTTCTGTTTTGGGTGTTTGTGTGTGAGTTGATCTTGAGAACAAACCTTTGATCCTTGGGTGTATTGGGGTTAATTTGTTCAAAATAAAACTTTTGATGAAATGTTACATTATAAATCATTCCAACTACCACCGTATAATACCATTAACCATACAAAACGTCAATTAATGTGAATAACAATTCAATCTAAAATCCTAATAGTTACATTTCAGTTTGATTGATTTCTTTTTTTTGTTCTTTTTTCTAATTATCATCTACTGAACTAGGCATATACCCTTAAGACAACGGAACTAAACAAGCTTACTTTGTCTTGCAGCTTTTTTCATTCAACCAAAATAACTGAAGGGAAATCTGTTCCCCAAAACAAAAGAAAAGGGTGGCTCAAACTTATAGCTGATGTTGCTACTTCAACAATCAGCCAAAAACTAATTACGGAAACAGAAAGAGTAAACGTTACAACTTCATTGCTCAGCTTCTGACATTTTATAACATCAGCAGGCAACTAACTACATTGCCACGCACAAGAAGCTACCAAATCTCTATTCATCCATCCAAGATAAAGTGCCCCATCCCTCTCTTCTAACCTATAACTATTGCAGTAGTTTTGTAGCAATGTTTTTATTGTGCTATTTACCAATACGCTTAATGGGTACGGTTTAAAACCCGCCATTGTAAACCGTGATCTCCACTTCCCGAGTAGTTCATGGCGTTCTACCCGCTCAGCTCCCTCACAAGCTACCAAGTTAACTACATCTCTTGCTAAACAGTGTTGCTCGACATTGATACGATCTTTATGAACTCGAGGAAGAGTTACATCCATCGACTCAAACATTGCCATGTAATAATCCATTGTCTCGAGAAAACGAGGCAAGAAAGAAGCTGTGTTTGTGTTGCACTCTTGCTCAACTAGTGTAACCACTTTCGGGTTCAGCCCCCTCACCAGCCTAAGTAATCGATCCCTGTGATTCTCTGTGCTGACACTTTCGTCTGGCATATGATGTAGCATAAAAGCGAAATTCACCGCCAAGGCCTCTCCACGACGAACTCCTAGATCTTTCAACTGAACCTGACAGCCTGAGATATCAACTGCATGGAACTCGAAAGGAACCTTGAATGCCTGAGCTAATCTTGAAAGTCTCTGGCCCACGATATTCAGCCCACCCCCACGAGCATATGCTGAATAGGAGTCATCTATCCCAGTTATCCGGATATGGGGGGCTCCCCCAGGCCGTGATGCAAACGCCTGTAAAAGGGTCACCCATTGGCTCCCTTGCCCAATTTGGAAGTCAATGATATGGACCCGTCTTTCATCCTTCATTGCTTCAGCAATGGCGCCGTTTGCGGACATGTAGCCAAACTTAATGTACGGACAAACTTCAAAAAGTATATGCATATAAGATAAAAGATCAGCACTCGCTGGCTCTTTGCTCTTCAATGCTTTGTAAATCGAACTACCGGAGGAGGCCTGTTTTGCCACAAGCCCTTCCAGCATGTACGCACCCAGTCGTTGAATTGGCTCACCGGCGACTGATACCATCTGTCTCAGCTCATCCATCAACCATTGCGCCACCAACTGATCGTTCTCAACAACAGCGCGTGCACAGGCCACAAGAACCTGTTTCACGTCCTTGCGAGCGATCATATCAATCACTTTACCCCAGCTGTCCATCTCCAGAGGAGTTACAAGAGACCCACTCTCAATCATGTTGCAATAACCATCTATTATATCAGAATCAGGTCCCAGCATGACACTTTCCAACTCTCTCAACTTGCACTTCAAGTCACCCATATCTTCTGTAACACACGAGTTGCTCACAGGCGAGTTATTCGCATTGTCGGGATATGAACTTGAATCAAGTAGTGATCCCGGGCTTTCACTAGATGCAAAGCTAAGAGTTGATGTGGAGCTATGCATCAAATAACTTCCGATCCCAGACGAGGATTCCAGTGTGCTGTACTGTCCTGGGGAAACTTTAGAGATTGCATAACTTCCATTACTAAGGTTGGAATAACAGAGTTGAGGATTTAAGGGTTGACACTGAGGCATGAAATATGCATCAATTTCTCTCTTAGCCTGATAATACAAACTGTTCGACATCGATGAACTTCACGCTGGTTATCAAACACAATCGACCTTCGAGTAATTAACCAAATTCCACCCAAACTAGAGTAATCTCAGAAGCTCAATGACTCCTTTTGCTGAATGTCAACAGGAAGATCCATAACTAATGCTCACAATTACAGACAGATCTTGAACCAAACAACAGAAACTGATAAAAGTTGGCATTGTCTCTAATCAGCTACATAGGCTATGGAACAATGCTGAAAGAACAGTAACCCGCGAAAGTTAGAAATGTCGAATTAGAGGGAATAATCAGTATCTAGAACAAGAACAAGGGGCAGAAAATTTGACTTTATTAATATATTCTGTTTGTCTAAAGGCAGAATTCAATCTAGGACAAAGAGGAATCTGATTCCATAGTGTGTAATTTCTTAGAATAAGACTACCAATATTGGATTGATACAGGTTAAGGGGGGATAAAAACAGTAACTTGCAAGTAAATTCTGTCTAGAAGATGCACTCATACAAGGAAGACTGGAAAGCAAAGCATCAAATAGTAATAAGTAAGAAAAAGTCATGCTACCAAAGTCTTGATAAAAATTCTATACTACCCTGTCAATTTGACTTAATTATCATCTGTGTTTGTCCATTCTTCAATTTGTATTGAAGTCAAGTTGATACCTTTAATCAGTTTTTGACTATAGACCTACTATTATAAGCCTGATTTTGACTCCTCAACAAAATTCCTTAAAGAAACCAGAAAAAACTCCCTAATAAAATCAATGAAAATAGAAATATAAATAATAAATAAGAACAAGAAGAAAGGTTAGTCCATTCATAACATTTTTCTTGTTTTTCCCCAAAAGGGTTGTGAGAACTGGGAATCAATCACTTAAAGAACTAAAATTTACCCATTCCTTAAAAAGTGAAAAATTCATTAATGGAAGGTATCATAATTCATAAAATCAAAAAGACATGTTCACTTCATTTTCACTATCTCAAGGCAAATTGGAAAATCAACGCTAACAACAAAACAATCTTAAGATCTAACACTAACCCATAATTAAACAAGATAAGAATGAACAGTGAAAATGGAAACACATAGCTCAAACTTCAAGAAAGTGCAACAAAAAAATCAGCAAGAATAAGAAAGTTATGAAAGGACACACTTGATATGGAAGAATATAAGATAATGAACTTCAATTTAATGGTTTAATTTGATATTCCAAGGCATACCTTACTTAATTGAGAGGAGGAAGTAGGAATCAAGTAGTCTGAGAGAGAATGAAAGAGAGAGAGAGAGAGAGAGAAGGAGATGAAAGGGGTGAGGGACAGCAATTGCAGAGTGCTATGAGTAAGATTAGCACCTGTGGATTATAATATTGGCCTACAAACCATAAAGCCCTCACTTTGCCACATATCTACTCAAATGCCACTCATGGCTTTTGGCTTTTACCTACTTGCTATGTTTTAGATCTGTCAAAACGATCGGTTCTTTGGATTTTAGGTTGAGTTATTTTTGATTTGATTTGGTTGTTTTCAAGTTAAACTAGTCTAAACACATGTGTATTGTATTGATGTTATTTTGGCATTGACATATCAGAAAGTCTAAGTAAATAACGATTATTTGTGAGACTAATAAATCACTCTTATGTAGTAAGATGTGATAGAGTGAGAAGTTTGTTATTTTAATTTATCTTTTATGAGTTTGTTTATTTTAATATTATTATTTTTGTCTTTTAATGATGATTTACAAATCACGGTTATTGATTAGGAATTTTTGATTGACATATATAAACATATTTTTTGACTAATAATGTTTTTATATATAAGGATCAAGTTACCTCTTTTAATGCTTTTATATATAGAAATTAAAACTTAAATAAAACATCTGACAAGAAATTTAGTGAATCTTAAAAAATTTTGCTGTCTGGAATTTTTTTTTTTTGGAAATGACTGGAAATTGAAATATTAACAAATTAAAAAAAAATCAAAATTATGAGTTTAATATTCCCTCTTATTCAATACTAGTATAAAAACTCGTGCAATGCACGAATTTTTTAATATAAAAATACATTAAAAAATATAAATTTTAAAAGAAATATCTAATTACATAAAATGTAATCACTATTAAAATTTTATAACAACCTCACAACTATTAATTAAAGTTTCTTTTTATTCATTAAAATGGGTTTTTTTATGATGACCTTCTAATAAAGATTTTGAATGTGATATCATTGTTTACCTAATTTACATAGCTTTAAAATATGCCTATAAATTATTTCTATTATAAAATTTAAACAAAGCTTATAGATTATACCTATTATAAAATTTTAATTATTTGAATCAATATTATTTCCTAAATTAAAATGTCATGTAATCAAAAGAAACATATTATTCAATTTATCGAAGCTCTAATAAGCTGACACTTGGAATTTTCCAAGTCTTTTATTATATTGTATGATTATTGTCTCATTTGGATTTTGACCACTATTCATCAATATACTTAATATGTGTTTTGTTCTTAACATTAGGCCTGTCAAACAGATTAAGTTGGATCGGGTTCGGGTTCGGGTCATATATAAACACGTCAGAAAACCTTTGACCCAAACCCAAACCATTTAGTTAATAGGGTCGAAAATCACAACCTTGACCCGACCTGCAACAGATCAGGTAGACGAGATTTCGACCCACTTAACTCGTTTATAATGTTGTTTTTTGTTTTAAGGTTTTTAACGTTGATTAAATCTAATTTTTTAGGCTTTAATTTTAACTTAATGTTTTTTTTTGTGTTTATTTTGTATTTACTGTGAAAACTAAGAAAATATTAAATGAAATAAATTTAGCTTATACTTATTGATTTAACTTGAAATTAACACATTTAATTAAATGTGTTATACAGGTCTTTTTCAGGTTTAAAATTTTAACATGAACCTAACCTATTTAATAAACAGATTAAGTCGGGTCAACCCATTTAATTAATTTGGTCAAAGGTCACAACTCAAACCCACTTATTTTGAGTTAGGTTCATGATGGGTTAGCAGGTCGGGTCAACTTTTGCCAGCCCTACTAATAAAGTGTAAGTCAAAATATAATCAAGTGAGATCTTGTTTAATTCATTTTAATGTAAATTTGATTAATATTAACTTTTTATACTTTTTATTCAAGTACTATTAGAAATATTTAGGAAAAATTACCTAGAACAATCCAATCTATTCATGATTTTCCTTCAATAATCCCACCTATTGATTAACCATGAATAATCCCAACTTTGAGGGTTATTTTTCTAGAGTAAACCCGTTGACCGTATGACTTGCTATATCAAGTTTTATTTTTTATAAAAAAAGATAAATTAAAATAAAATGTCGAAAAAAATGTTAAAAAAATGTTTATAAAAAATTTATGATTTTTTTAATTATTTAGAAGCTTTTATGTAAATTTTCAAAAAATTTCTCTAATTTTAAATTAATATTTAATTTATTTTTTTGGTGAATTACTTACTATAACAGGTCATCGGGTCACCCAAGTTTACTCTAGGCAAATACCCCTTAAAGTTGAGATTATTCATGCTTAATCAATAGGTGAAATTAGTGTATAAAAATCATAAAAATGATGGATTATTCTCGATAATTTTTCCAAATATTTAATACTACCTTTATTTAACTATTTTAAAGATTCACTTTTTGTCCCATTGTTTATTTGTTAGATCTTTTTTACAATATCACTCTAATAGACACTTACTTTATAGTGGACTGGTCCCTTTCACTTTCTTAAACTTTGCGTCCTAATAAAATGAGATAAAATTAAAATAAATGGAGTCTTAAAATAGTATATCGATAAATATGTTAAAACCCGATACAATAATAAAAGTGAGTACTCACTCTGTGCCATTTAATTTGCAGCATTTTTTCATTTTGGTCCGTCTCATTTAATACCATTGTTAATTTATTTCTTAAAAACCAACATTTTTTTCTTTGATTCAATTTATTCAGGACAGAGAGGATAAAAACAACGTTTTTCTCTTTCATACAAATTATTCGGGACAAAGGTAATATATTACTCCCTCCTATTCATCTTAAGTGTCTCATTTACTTTATGCACTCTATCAAATGCACTTATTCGATTCTTAATATATCGAGTTATGTATAATTAAAAATTATAAAAAGTTGATATTAATAATCTTTACATCAAAACGAATCAAATAAGATCACATATGACTATGTTTTAACTTACAGATTAACAATAAAATACAATTTAAAAATAATAGATAAATAGTGTTTCAAAAGTAAATGAAACACCTAAGATGAATAGGAGGGAGTAGTTTAAAATGAATTTAAGGCATATCAAAAAGTGACGGGTGTACTAGGCCACTTTCTCAAATGTTGAATGTTGACATCATTTATTTAGTTTCATGTCTTTTTTGTAAGTTTGTACGTGATCCTCATCCACTTGACACATGATTATTATTCCAATGGGATTGTTTTAAAAAGAGCGAGAACCAAGATAATATTGCGCAAATTCTCAATATCCCGGTTTAACCGTCAATTATTTTTAAGGTATTATTAAAGTTTGCCATCCTTTTTATTTTATCGCCATCCTTTTTATTTTATCGTCATCTTTTATATATTGAAATTTTAAAATTACCTCTAATTACTTTTCAAACCTTTAATATCTAACATGTCTATAAAAACTTTCTCCGAATACTCATTGAACTTTAAATTGAATGGCCAACGAAAATGAACATCAATTTGATCGCGAAATTAATATGATTGTGTTAAAATTGGAGACATATTCACTCTAATGGCTATAACTTTAAATAGAAAAATCATATTTGAAAATGAACATCAATTTGATCATAAAGTTTTATAGAAAAATTCTATTACTGCAAGGTTTGCGGCATTGGAAACAGATTTCAAGAGCTTTCCAACCATATATATGCCACAATCGACGAATCGTAGTGGACGCTTAAAGTTTGCAGTAATTTCTAACATTAGTCGCGCGCGACCAGGCCATGGTTGAATCGCACAAAATGTGCGATCGGACCATGGTTGAATCGCACATTTTGTGCGATTCAACCATGGTCGGATTGCACATTTTGTGCGATTCAACATGACCTGGTCGTTAGAAATTATTGCAAACTTTAAACGGTCGTCATTTCTCGCTTGATTGTCAAAATTGGGCATATAATATATTATTGGAAAGATCTTGAAGTCTAGGTTCTAATGCTATAAATATTGCAGTAATGTGATTTTTGTATCAAAAGTTTCGGTCAAAGGCGTGATTATGTATCAAATTTCAATACAAAACGTGTGATCAGGTTTATTTTTCGATTTTAAACATTATTTTCTTTACTAAAATTTTTATTTTTATTTTAATTTAATTATTATAAAGAAATTTAGTTTAGAAATAATAATGGTTGAGTTTATAATTAAAATTGGATTTAAGGGGATTTTAGTAATTTTATTAAAAAAGGGGTGGCGATAAAATGAAAAGGGTGGCGATGTTTAAGAATTGGTTATTTTTAAATCGTCTTGCAAAAAATAAACAAAACTGAGTATATATCTTCAGACTTGTGAGACATATGCAATCATATTACCGTCTAACCTATTAATTAATTTTTAAATTAATTGTGAATTAAGACTTAATGTTTGGTGGTTTTGCGAATTACACTCTTTATGTTTTTTTTTTGCGAATTACAGCCACCATGTTTCAATTTTGACTAGTATTCAGGCTAGGTGACCAGTTCCGTACAGATTGACCGATTAACCAGCCATTTTACCTTTGACTTTCATTTTTTTGTCTTAATTTTTTTTGTGAGTTTTTTTTCCTTCTTCCCCAATTACCTTTTTCCCTCCTTGTTCTTCATCCCTTAACCAATCTCTTACTCTAACCCATCTTCTTCTCCTCCTCCATTGATACTTTAGATCAAACCTTTGAGTATAATTTTTTTTTCTCATTCAATTTTATCAAAATAACAGATTGAATTAGGTTTGAAGTGAAAATGTAAAAAGTAAATGTAACAATAAACTAGGTCATTTTGAGCTTGAATAAATTTGATGAGCTAAATTGTTGAAAGAAACATGAATCCAGGGTTCAAATTGTGAGATTGCCGCAATTTCATTCTAGTAGTTTGTATTGGTTAATCATTGAGCATAATCTTTTGTTCCTAAAATCTTTTGTTCCTTTGATAAACCATGGAGTTCAAGCAATGGGAAATTTTCTTAAAGCTTAACTTCCCAGAATTCTAGAGACATTGGTTAGATAATTTCAAAACTCTTAGTGATGAAATTGTTCTTGAAATTTTAGGTCTTTTGGATGCAAAAAATTTAGGTATTCCAATCCCTGCTTTATTGGGTAGTTTGGATTACTTACAATACCTCAACTTGTGCAATAACAGCTTGATTGGAACCATTCCTGAAGAGTTTGGGAATCTCTCGTTGGTTGAATTTGTGGCATATAATCAGTTCATCATAGAATGAGTTTTCAATAAGTTAGAAAGAGACCCAGAAATGAAATGGCAAAGTCTCAAGAACTTATATGAAAAAAATGAAAAATTAAAGGTTCTCATTGGCATTGGAGCGTCCCAAAATAAAAAAGGATAGTGTGGTGATTAGGGTGTCTTAAAGTCCTTAATCTTAGGTTTAATTGATGGGTTTTAATAACAAGGGCAAAATGGTAATTCTGACGAGGTATAAAAGGAGCAATTGAAGAAACAGAGATTCTGGATAGAAGCAACAGCCGAGTCGGCTGTCCTCCTTGACCCTCGAGGAGCCGACTCAGCGATTTAGGCTGGAACCTTTTTTGGTTCTTTTTTTCGGTTTTCTTGGTTTGCCTTAGGATGTATTGTAAGTGTTAGACCCTATAATCTATAAATAGGGCCTAACACATAGAGATCATTACTTGCTTTCATTTCCTACATCTCTCTCTACAAAGATTAAATCACTCTCCTTATTTTTCTTTCTTCCTCAATTGTAACCATCATTGTGTATTGCTCCATTGGAGAATCTTTGAAGAAGCAATAAAGACATCTAGGCTAGTATAGTGGACGTAGCCCAATTAGGGGTGAACCACTTAAATCTTGGTGTGTGTTTTTCTTGTGTTCTTAATATTCTCATTGTTGTTGCATTGTTACAATTTCCGGTTCTGTTTTGGTAGTTTGTGTGAGACGTGTTCTTGAGATCATACCTTTGATCTTTGGGGCATTAGTGGGGCATTTAATTCAATTGGTATCAGAGCCAAAGGTTCTTGAAGGTGTTTAGAAGGTTTCTTGATTGATCTTGCACAAGAAATGGCATCCATGAAGTTGGATATTGAAAAGTTTGATAGAAATCAGAATTTCGGGTTATGGCAAGTGAAGATGAAGGCCATATTGGTGCAACATGGAGTGCAAAAGGCATTGGATGGGGTGGACAAGATGCCACAAGGGATGACCATGACTAGATGGGAAGAAATTGACTCAAAGGCATTGAGTGCCATTCAATTGTGTTTGTCAAATGAGGTTCTTAGGGAGGTTGTTAAGGAGACTATTACAAAGGGTATTTGGGACAAGCTTGAGTCATTGTATATGGCCAAGAGTGTCACCAATAGGTTATTGTTGACGAGTAGACTCTATGACCTTAGGCTTGAAGAAGGGGGATCTCTAAAGGCTCATTTGGATGAGTTTAGCACAATAGTCATGGATTTGCACAACATTGATGTTGTGATTGATGATGAGGATTTAACCATATTCTTGCTTTGCTCTTTACCCTCCTCTTACAAAAACTTTAAGGAGATACTACTATATGGAAGGGATGTCCTTAGTAGTGATGAAGTGAGGATTGCATTGGTACAAAGGGATCTAATTGAGAGGCAATTGACCCAAAAACAGAATGGTACCAATGATGGGTTGTTTGTAAGGGGTAGAATGAATGATAATAGTTTTGGGGGAAAGAGTAAGGGTAGGTCTAAGTCTAGGGCCTCAAATAAGGCCAAGACATGCCACTTTTGTAAGTTGAAGGGGCATATTAAGAAAGCTTGTTGGAAGTACAAGAGAATGGAAAAAGAGTCTAAAGGTACTACATCCGGTGATCCAGCTACGTGAATGATAGCGACGATGGTGGAGCCTTGGTGGTGACACATGGGTACAAAGGAGATAGTGATTGGATTCTTGATTCGGGTTGTTCCTTTCACATGACTCCCCATAAGGAGTATTTTTCTACTTATGAGAAAGTAGATGGGGGGAGTGTTACTTTGGGTAACGATGACACATGTAAGGTTGTGGGTATTGGGAGTATATCCATAACGATGCATGATGGGTGATTAGGGATGCTTAACAAGGTTAGGCATGTTCCCGGTTTGAAAAAGAACCTTATCTCCTTGGGTACGTTGGATGTTCTTGGATGTAGGTGCACTTGTGAAGGTGGAGTGTTGAAGATTTCAAAGGGGTCGCTGATTTTGATGAAGGGTAGCATGGTGGGCCATTTGTATGTGCTACAAGGGTCTTTGGTTACCGGTTCGGCGAACGTTTCTTCCTCCACCATGAGTGAGCAAGAAACCAAACTTTGGCACATGAGACTTGGGCACTTGAGTGAGCAAGGGATGAACGTGTTGAGTAAGAAGGGTGTCTTTAGGGGAAAGAAGCTTGGGGTATTGCTGTTTTGTGAAGATTGTGTTTATGGGAAACATAAACGTGTGAGCTTCAAACCCGCTGTCCATAACACTAAGGGAATTCTTGATTACATAAATTCGGATCTTTGGGGTCCATCAAGAAAGGTGTCCTTAGGTGGGTGTAGTTACCTTCTTACGTTCATTGATGACTACTCAAGAAAAGTTTGGTGTTTCTTTATAAAGACTAAGAATGAGGTGATGGGTGTCTTCATTGAGTGGAAGACAATGGTAGAGAGGAAGATGGAGCGTGGGGTCAAGAAATTGAGGACCGACAATGGGCTTGAGTTCGTTGAGAAAGAGTTTCTCAAGCTTTGCGCTAAAGAGGGTATCACAAGGCATCGCACATGTGTAGGTAGGCCACAACAAAATTGGGTGGCCGAGAGGATGAATAAGACATTGTTAGAAAGGGCAGGATGCATGTTGAGTCAAGCAAAGCTTGGAAAAGAGTTTTGGGCCGAAGCGATTTCGACGGCATGCTATTTGATCAATCGTTCACCCCACACCGCTCTTGATTTCAAGTGTCCTCAAGAGGTATGGTATTCTTCTCCAATTGATTATTCTAATTTGAGAATATTTGGATGTAATGCATATAAATGTGAATGAGGGGAAACTTGAACCTAGGGCCAGAAAATTCATTTTTGTTGGCTATGGGTTGGGTGTCAAGGGATATAGGGTTTGGTGTGACAAGACTAGAAGGGTAATAACTTCTAGAGATGTCAAGTTTGATGAATCATCTATGTTTGCTTGTCCCTTGGATATTGTTGAAACTAACAATGTAGGTACAACACATGATGCTTGTGAGGAGGTGGAGTCACCTAAAGATAATGAAGCAGCTAGGGTTGAGAATGATACGTATCAACCGATGGAATCAACATCTCACAATGTACATCGGTCAAAGAGGCAAATAAAGCAAACAAAGAGGTACATTGAGGAGTGTGATTACGTGACCTATGCTCTCACGGCCGCAAGTGAGGTAGAAGGTAGTGATGATCCGGGTTCTTTCAAGGAAGCCATGGGTTTAGTAGACGCGAGTAAGTGGCTTGGAGCCATGAAGCAATAGATGGAGTCTCTTGAGAAGAATGGTACTTGGTCTATTGTGAAAGCACCCAAGAATAAGAGGATAGTGGGATGCAAATGGGTCTTTGAAAGGAAAGAAGGATTGTCGAGTGAAAATGGTCATATCTACAAAGCGAGAGTAGTTGCGAAGGGTTATTCACAAGTCGAAGGCATTGATTTCCATGAGGTGTTCTCTCCGGTAGTGAAACATGCTTTGATTACGTCCCTACTAGCTTTGGTGGCGATGGAAGACTTAGAATTACATCAATTGGATGTAAAGACGATTTTTCTCCACGGTGATTTAGACGAGGAGATTTATATGCAACAACCGGAAGGATTTCAGGTGATTGGAAAGGAAAATTATGTGTATAAGTTGGAGAAGTCATTGTATGGCTTGAAGCAATCTCCAAGGCAATGGTATAGAAAGTTTGACGCTTTCATGATGGCACATGATTTTGCTCGTAGCTCATAAGATAGTTGTGTCTACATGAGGAGTACGAATGCGGGGCCCTTGATCTACCTAGTTTCATATGTTGATTACATGTTAGTTTCTTGCAAAAGTTTGCTTGAGGTGGAGGTGCTAAAAGATCAATTGTCAAAGGAGTTTGACATGAAGGATTTGGGAGATGCTAAGAAGATCTTAGGAATGGAGATTGTGAGGGATAGAAACAAGGGGCATTTGTATCTACATCAATCAAGATACATTGAGAAGGTGTTGAAGCGTTTTTCAATGGACGATGCCAAGAAAGTTTCGACTCCGCTTGCTTCTCATTTTAGGCTCTCAAAGGAATTATGCCCTCGGACCAAGCAAGAGGAAGAAGACATGAGGGGCATTCCATACACAAATGTCGTAGGGAGTATTATGTATGCTATGGTATGTAGCCGACCGGATATAGCACAAGCGGTTAGTATGGTTAGTAAATACATGGAGAACCCTGGAAAACAACATTGGGATGTGGTTAAGTGGCTTCTTAGATACTTAAAGGGTACATCGGATGTATGCCTTAAGTTTGGGATTGACGACACCGGGCTTATTGGTTATTGCGATTCTGATTTTGCGGGTGATCTTGATAGTAGAAAGTCAACTTCGGGTATGGTATTCACTTTGGGTGGTACGGCGATTAGTTGGATGTCTTCACTACAAGAGGTTACGGCGTTATCGACTACGGAAGCAGAGTATATCGTAGCGGTGGAATCGTTTAAGGAGGCAAAGTGGTTAAAGGGTCTCATAGGGGAATTGTGTCCAAGGTTGAATTCAATATGCGTACATTGTGATAGCCAAAGCGCAATACACTTGGCTAAGAATCAAAATACTTTTCACAGGAGGACCAAGCATATTGATGTGAAGTATAACTTCATCCGTGACGAGATTGAAAAAGGAAGGGTGTTGTTGGATAAGATAGCAACGGAGGACAATCCAGCCGATATGATGACTAAACCTTTGCCATATCCAAAGTTTAGTCTATGTGTGTTCCAAGACATTGAGAACTGAACACACAGTTAAAGAAGGTGTGTTCCAAGGTTTCAGCGGCGGATGCGCAGATAGGGCAACTGTCATCATCAAGGAGCCCAATTTTCATGAGCTTAGCTCGGGTCTTTAGCTTGTTTTAGAGGGCAAGCCAAAGGATGAATTTTTCCTTAGGGATAGAAGGTCTGTGCCACAAAAATTTAGCCCAGCCAAAAGGAGTTTGTTGGGGAGTGTACTCCTTGTAGACTGAAGCAATGTTATACGTATCCTTCATCACCCAGTTACTTATAATGTCTCTCGTTTTGCAGATTTTACGGAGGGACCAACTTGATGTAGGAGGGGGGTTGTAGTGTAACCAATTTGCCCCCTTCGTATAGACTCCATGTATCCAACGAATCCACAGAGATTCAGGCATGTGGCAGATATGCCATGATAGCTTACCCACAAGGATTCAGGGATTCAGGCATATAATATTATATTAATATTATTTATCATAAACATATTAATATTTACTAGGAAAATTTACCTAGAATAATCTAAACTATTCATGATTTTCCTACAATAATCCCATCTATTAATTAACCATGAATAATTCCAACTTTGAGGGGTATTTTCCTAGAAGAAACTTGGGTAAACCGATAACCTGCTATAGTAGGTAATTTACCAAAATAATAAATTAAATATTAATTTAAAATTAGAAAATATTTTTGAAAATTTACATAAAGAATTCTAAATAATAAAAAAAATCATAATTTTTTTATGAATATTTTTTTAACATTTTTTCGACATTTTATTTTAATTTATCTTTTTTTTTAAAAATAAAACTTGTTATAGCAAGTCATCCGGTCACCGGGTTTACTCTTGGAAAATGCCCCTCAAAGTTGAGATTATTCATAGTTAATCAATAGGTGGGATTATTGTAGGAAAATCATAAATATTTTGGATTATTCTAGGTAATTTTTCCTATTTATTATATGTCACAAAACTCACAAAAAATTAAAACTCACATTAATATTAATTTATAAAATTATTTCATTTACAACTTAATCTTTAAATCTTTATATTTATTATAATAACTAGATAATCCCCGTGCGATGCACGACTTTATTAAATTTACTGAAATATCATTTAAGAAATTAAAATTTACATTATAGTTGTATCTCATTTCGTTCTGAATAGTTATATATATAGTTGTATCTCATTGCGCTCTGAATAGTTGTATATATTACATACATTGTTTGATTTGTACGGTACTTTGCATTGTGCGTAGATGATTGTGAAAATTTAGTTATAGATTTAACATAAATATTTATGTAAATTATTTTATAAAATTTTTAAAAAAATTTGTTAGTCATTAAAAAATATAAGTGACTTGCATAAGGGTAGTCACAACCTAAATCATATTAGACTTATGCATTGCATTTAAGTAACCAATTTCATTAGTATAAATAAAAAAATCCTCATAAAAGTATATTATCTTTTAACTAACTTAAAATATCCAATACACTTAAATAATACTTATTTAATAAATAAAATTGATAAGATTTTATAAATAATTGAAAAAACGAAATAAAATATATAGATTTCTAATATATTAAATGATGTGACCTAAAAAAAGTATAACATCAACATGGATAACATTATAGTCATAGTTAGAAAGTAATTAAGTCAAAGATATTAATTAGTGATGATGTCATCATTGAGTTTTGGAGGGAAATTTTTTGTTGAGGTTGTGACACGTAAGCATTATTAATTAGTGATGATGTCAGCGTGTTTTGTTTTAGTAATAGTTATAGAATAGATATAATTAAGAAAGCAAAGAAATTCCCAAATATTTTGAACTTTTAAAGTGCATGGAGTATAATTAACCTCTATATACTAGTAAATACTTCCTTCGTTCCATAATACTCGCTATATTTTTTTAATTTGGGAAATGTCATATTACTTGCTACATTTCCTTTTTAGTAAAAAACCAATCATTTAAAGTTATCTTTACTCCTATTTTTATCCTACTCTATATCTAATTACTCCTATTTTTTCTTTTTCATTTTTCAACAAATAATATTAAAAAATTTCAAAAAAACAACTTTCCACCTATTACTCATCATTGCACAGTAACTTCTTAATTTTCGTGCCCATACAATGATAGCAAGTAAATCAGAACAGAAGAAGGAGTAGATTTCAAAAAGTGGAAATTTATTCAAGAATACTTGAAAAGCAACAAGAAAAAAGGGCGAACAAAATGTTGGCTTTGTCTCCTCAGTTATGTAATGACCCTACCTCAATTCTTATCTTCATTCGGACCTTTTTGTTAATCTCTGCATTATGCATGCATGCTTTCCAACTACATTCATACAATTAAATATCACCTTTCATTAGGGTAAAGTAAATATTGTCCACCAAAATTATTACAAAATTCTTACAAAATTATGAGTTAATCAGTGATTAGTACGTAATGGTGATACCTTCAGGATCTAGATTGCAATTAAATTGACTAAAATGATTAAATTATGTAATTATGTTTGAGCTTATCTAAGTTACATAAGTAAAAATAATACCTTTTTTTAATTTTTTTACCTACACTTTATTCTTTTACGTGAGATTTTTAATAGAATTGTAGTTAATAAAAAGACAAAAGAAATTACTACAATGATATCATATACTTCCTCCGTTTCATTTTAGCTGCACCATTGGATTTAACACGTTTTTTAAGGGTCGTCAAATCAGTATGGTAAAAGTAGGGATGATGTATGATTGATGGTGATATGTGGGGTAGAAATAATTTTTTTTATTATAAGTATATAGTGGTTGTGACTTGTGGGTATATTAAATAATTAATGGGATGATGTATGATTGATGGTGATAGTGGGGTAGGAATAAAGTGAGGATAAAATAAGTAGATTATTTTTGCCAAAAATAGTAATGTTGCAAGTAATATGAAACTTCAAAAAATGGTAAGTGTTGCAAGTAAAATGGAACGGAGGTAGTAGTAAAAGTAGTTTTAAACGAAATTAATGTGAATAAATATATTAGATACTCCCTTTATTTTTTTTATTTGTCTACATTTCTTTAAGGACGAACAATTTTAAATGTTCATCCAGTTTATGATTGAAAGAACAAATTTTACACAGAATAAATTCAGAAAGTTTTAAAAATATCAAAAAATATCCTCATGATATTCAATATTAATGTATCAATTCTATTAATATCAATAAAAAATTTTGAAAGTGTTTGAAAGAGGTTTATTGGGAGAAATCATCATCATACAATACTATAAAAGTCTTAGAAAATTCCAAGTGTCATCATTTAAAGAGGCATGAAAATATTTATCAAATTTAGAATCTAATATTTTTGTTTAAGTTTGAAACTAAATTAGGTAAAGTATTTGTATGATATACTATAGCAATTGTATTTTGTTAACTCAGAATTTAATATGTTCAATTGAATGAAAAAAAAGTTATGTATCAGGTAAATAACTAAAATAAATATCAGTAATTATGTTTTGATTTAAAAAATCATAAATATTGGTAAATTTAAAAACGATAGTATACAGTACTTACATTATTATTTGAAATTGTTTTTATATATATTTTGCACTAACAAATTCGTGTATTGCACGAGTTTTTATACTAGTATGAGAAGAAAGATGGAGCATGAAATGATTTTAATTATTAAAAGTGTTTGAAAGAGGAGAGAAACAACATGACATAAACCGAATGAAAGAGAATGTTGGTTTAAATTGGGTATATAAGATCAAAATCTAATTAGGGAGAGTCAAATATCATAATTGAATTTACTAGATTATTAAATAACTAGTATAAAACACCGTGTAATGCACGGAATTCTTAGTATGAAAAAATATATAGATATAATTTTCAAAAACATGTAATAATAAATATACTAAAGATAAAGTAATAAATAATAATTGTAAAAATAGGGTGATATGATATTTTTGTATGTATAATAATTTTTAATAGTTTGTAGATAAATAAAATGAATAATAGGTTGATTAACATTATTTGCCATTTAAGTCAATATCAACCAATAAACGTTTTTCACCTAGTGTGGCTCTACGAATTGTATATTGATTAGTTGAAATAATTTTTACAACTAAATTAGTTTGAATCTTAATAAATTATTCAATGTCATCTAAATATTTTTTACTTTATTTTGTTTTTAAATTTCTTAGCAGTAATTTTAATAAGATATATAATTAATATTTTATTTTCTAATTTATAATTTTAAATTTGTGAATATCACCAAGATGATTCTTAATTTATTGTTTCTATTCTCTTAGTCTTTTTATATATTAGAGTATTAAATTACTTGAAATAATTTCTATAATTAAATAAATAAATTTAATAGGTTAAATATTGATTGATTGTCAAATGTTTGATTTATGTAAACTGGCCAGCTATTTAATTGAGTTAGTTTAAATAGTCCAATAGAAAATTTTCACATGGTAAGTGCTCTAGAAATTTGATACTTGACTTTTCACAACTTTTTTTAATAGATGTTATGATATTATGATTATGATTGTGATTATAATGATATGATTATGATTATGATTGTGATTATAATGATATGATTATGATTCTCTTAGCTTAGTCATTTTATAGATTAAAGTATTTGATTAGTTGAAATAATTTCTATAATTAAATCAGTAAATTTAATAGGTTAAATATTAATTGATTGTCAAATCTTTGATTTATGTAAACTGGTCAACTATTTAATTGAGTTAGTTTAAATACTTTAATAGAAAAATTACACATGACAAGTGCTCTATAAATTTGACACTTGGCTTTTCACAACTTTTTTTAGTAAATCCTGCATTGTAAACATGGGGTAGGTGGGCCTGAAATGATTTTCCAGAGACCTTCTTGACACCCAAGTCAGTGTTAAAATCAAATATTTTCCTAATAAATCTTTATCCAAGCACACAATGACTCTTAGCTTAGAGGAAATATTAGGGGCTTTTTGATGCGTCGTGCTTAGGTAAATGTTTTGACAAACAAGAGTTTATCCTATCGATCAAATAAACATTAAATTGCGCAAAAAGTCATATTAACAAGTAAAATAAAACGGAGAAAATAAACACAATGTCCAAAAATATAAGTAATTTGATAAAAAAAAATGACTTCACCGCGGTCCGGTTGCGTGTTTTACGCGACCATGCCGCTGTCCGATCGCGCGCGAGTGAATGTTTGAAATCACTGTAAACTTTAAACGGTCGTCATTTCTCGCTTGATTGTCAGAATTTGGCGTATAATATGTCTTTGAAAAACTCTTAAAGTCTTGTTTCTAATGCCGCAAACCTTAATTAATACAATTTTTGTATAAAAAAGTTATGGCCAAAAGATTAAATGTATATCAAATTTCAGCACAAGCAAATTTTAAACGATCATCATTTTTCGCTCAATTATTGGAATTGGGCCTATAATGTATTATTGGAAAGATCTTGAAGTGTAGGTTCTAATGATGCAAATATTGCAGTAGTATGATTTTCTTATTAAAAGTTTTGGCAAAAAAAGTGATCATATATCAAATTTCAACACAAAATGTGTGATTAGGTTTATTTTTTTACTTTAAAAATTATTTTCTTTTTTAAAGTTAATATTTTTTATTTTAATCTAATGATTATTAATAAATTCAGTTTAGTATAATAATAATGATCGAGTTTATAATCATAAAATAAATTAAAGATAATTAGTAATTTTATTAAAAAAAAAAGTGACGACTGAGGGAAAAGAATCCCGAACTTTAAAGATTTATTTTAAGATAATCGAAGAATATAGGCTCATTAGTGAAAACTGTGAAAATGGAACACAATGTTCCTACCGGCCATGACAGCAGCAATATCAATGTACAGTATGGTGTTATAATAACGACATGGCAATTGGCAAGTGAAACATCCACACACACGCATTGCATTCAAGTTTTGGACATTCCCATGGCCCATGGGTACTTACTAGTTACGCACTTACGCGTAGGGAGCACTTGTGTTAATGTAGCTACAACTTGTAGTAGTACTACCCAGCACCGGTAAATTTCAGTTTCGAATCCCAATATAAAATATTTTAGGATATTATTACTTTATAGGAAAAATTATCTAGAAAATTCAATATTTTCATAATTTTCTCACAATAATTTTACCTATTGATTAACCACGATAGATCTCAACTTTAAAGTTATTGCATAAAGTAAACCCGGTTACCGGATAATTAGCTATAACAAGTTTTATTTAAAAAAAACGATAAATTAAAATAAAATGTAAAAAAAAAGGTTAAAAAAATATTTGAAATTTTTTTTTGAGTTTTTTATTATTTGAAATTTTTTATGGAAATTTTAAATTTTTTTTCTAAATTTACATTAATTTTGATCAGTTTACTTTTATGGTAAATTACTTACTATAGTTGGGTTATTCGAGTTTACTCCAGACAAATACCCTTATAGTTGGTATTATTCATAATTAATCAATAAGTGGAATCATTATAAGAAAATCATGAAAAGGTTAGATAATTTGTAATTTTTCCTATTTAATATTTGTTATACTTTTAATTTTTATCTTATTTAATGCTCAATTTTACACTTTAATAGCTTTAATTTAATATGATGAAAATTTTAAAAGGTGAATATTATGAAAATATGCATTAAGATAAATCAGATAATATTATATTTAACCATGTTTTACATTAAACATAGAGAAATATATATGTACGTCAAATAAGATTAATTGATAAATAATAGTTGCTACAATAAAAAAAATTAAGTGTAGCAACTATTGGATACCAGAGGTAGTATATCTTTAAGATTAACATTGATAGTAATATTAAAAAAATGATATTAATTATCATACATTTTACCCATCCGTTGTAATAATCATGGGCGGATCGAGAATATTAAACAAGTGATGTCGATAGTTTTTTTAAAAAAATTACATTTAGAAATGGAAGAATAGAGCACGTCAAACCATACCATTATGATATTATCAAAAAAATAATTAATGAGATGGGGACAATGAGAAAATACCACTCTCCATAAAATTCCTAAAGCTTTACCCTTCGACTAAATTTTCCAGTAATATAAAATTTGCTACTACTAAATACTGACTCGGTCATAATTGGTTTGCTCCTTTTACAAATATTACAGAGTCTAAGGAGTTAAATATAGTGTGTGAGTTATTAGTGGGGTATTTAGAATTAAATGTAAATAATACTCCTTCCAACTCAAATTAATTGTCCACTTTTCTTTTTGGATAAGTTTAACCTAATTGTTCACTTTTTATTTTTCTCTTCCTTTCCTTCCTATACAAACAATAGAGTCTTATCCCTCTCTTTTCCTCCCCTGCTTTTCCCTCCCTTCCTTCCTTCCCCTTCCCCTCTTTTTTTTTTCCTCCATTATCCAAACATACTATAAAAGTGGAGTTAGGATCCTCTCCATTATTTAAAATGTAATGGAGGATCCATTACTCAATCTAATGGCTATTATTGCTTAATAGAGTTTTAATAGGGAGATTTTGACATTTTAATTTTTATTCTTAAATAGGTGTCAAAATCCTAACATGGGTATTGGACAAAAGTAATGGAGAACATGCTAATACGTAAAAGTGATGAGTCATGTCTAAAACAAACTAAAATAATTATAGAACAAATTCATCTTAACCGAACTAAGTAAAAACATAAAAAAAATCATTTTAAAGCTTAAGCTATGACTTTGTATGAAACATAGGTAATGTCAAAATCATACATGTGTAGTTCAAATATTTACTCTTCTGTCCAACCATTTATCCCCATTTATTAACACTTTGATCAAGTAGATGGATAAAAATACTGGAATATTTAAATTTATGAGAGAAATTATACATTGTAAAAGTGTTAAAAGTAACATTTGAATATAAAAATAGGTCATTTATTGTAACATATTAAAATAAAAAAAATAGGGTAAATTGAATAATAATACTCCCTCCGTTCTTATATGTGTGTCCTATTTGAGGATTTCACACATATTAAGATAGTGGGAATCTTTGTTGATTGTGGGTAATATTTTATTAGAATAGTGGTTTGATTTAATGATTGTATTGGTATTATGAGAGAGAAAATATAAATTAGTTAAAGATAAAGAAAAACAAAAACAAAAAAAATATTGTCATTACTAAGAGAGAGAAACGGATATACACTCGTAAACAGAAATTCTGTTTTGGTTACAATGGGGACTTTCCATTTTAGGAAAGTTTTGGAGGGTAATCCAAATCAAGGAGGGAATTGGCAAAAATCTAAAAAAAAAACCCAAACATCCTATTGGGCAATTACAATAAACATGGATTAATCATCTAAGTAAAGCTAATCAAGCAATAGAATTGAAATGACTATACAAATTCTGATTTGGATATGTATAAAAACAGCAAGTTTAATCTCAGAAAATTAACCCAAAAGCAGCTGCTTCAATGAAAAATCAGTAGCTTCATCATAATGAGTAACTTCACCATAAAACAGCAGCTCAAAAAAATCAGTAGCTTCATGAGCCAGTAACTTCACCATAAAACAGCAGCTCAAAAAAATCAGTAGCTTCACCAAATCAGTATATTCACCATAAAACAGCAGCTCAAAAAAAATCAGTAGCTTCACTAAATCAGTAACTGCATCATTGGCTAATTCATGGCCTCAGGAAGTGAAGACGAAAACGAGGGGGCATGGTACTTCGGATCAACGCAATATGATCCTCAATCAAGCTCAGAATCAGAGCAAGAACCACCACAAATTGTTGAGCAACAAGAGGAACAAAACACTCACCATAAGCCAAGGCTTAACAATGAAATGAGACATCTTATATTTCAAGAGTTGCTTTCATTGAAAACAACCGATTCATTACCTCATGGAACATTCCAAATCATCGGTCAAAAATATGGT
>CM033464.1:10712924-10785244 GCA_019425755.1 Amaranthus cruentus
TTAAAAAAATATGGCAGTTTAAAAAAAAGGTTTATCTCCATAAGCCGTCAACTTTTGACCCAGTGGGAAGTATTTAGGCCCCGGCACGTCCCCGGGGTTTTAAAAAAATTTTTTTAAAAATAATCTGATGTTGTTGGGGGTCAAAGTATTGCGCTTCATTTTCATCAAACATTAAAAAAAAAAACCCCCTTACTTTTCCCTTCTTTCCTAAAAAAAACAAAGTAAAAAACCCCCTAAAGCCCAAAGCCTCCCACCCCCAGCCAGAACCCGCCTGCCCCCACCCCCCCCCGCCACCTCTGCCTCTTTTTGTTCGCTGCCTTGCTCATCTCCCCCCCTTTTTCCCCTCTTAAAAAAAAACCCCCAAAAATCAAATTTTTTTTTTAAAAAAGGTATTTTTACTCATTTTAATCATAATTTTTAATTACCCTATGTTCTCATCTTTAATCTTAATTTATAAAATGATTTTTTTTTTTTTATCTTAATCTTTATTTTTGATTTTTTGAATTTTTGTTAGAAATTTTTTTATTAAATGTTATTTAAATTATTTTGGGTTTATTGGTTATAGGTTATCTCAAAAGGTTTTTTGAATTTTTTTATAATGTTGTAAGGTCAAAGAATTTGATGATCGTTGAGCTAAAATTTTTTCCTATTTTATTAATTTGACGAAATTTGATGGGATTAGATTGGTTTACTTTTTGGGGGTTTTTTTGTCATTAAAAATTTTTTTGGGTTTTTTAT
Source organism: Amaranthus cruentus (assembly GCA_019425755.1). NCBI lineage: Eukaryota > Viridiplantae > Streptophyta > Magnoliopsida > Caryophyllales > Amaranthaceae > Amaranthus > Amaranthus cruentus. The sequence goes on from CM033464.1 coordinate 10,713,663, forward strand.
TTAGTATGTACTTCCAATTCAACGTTTTTTTCTACTTGCATTAAATTTTTTACTGCAAATTTATTTTATAGCATGGCAGGAATTGATTTTTTGATGAATGGCATATAGTTAAGTTCAATTTAGGAAAAAAAAATTTTCCCCTTTTTAAAGGGTTTTCGGGTTTTCCCTTTTTTTTAAAAAATTTAAAAAATTTTTAAAAAATTTAAACAAACTAATAAATTTGAAAAAAAATTTTTATTTTAAAAATATTTAAAATTATTAAATATTTGAATATTTGTTAATTTTATGTAAATTGTTTGTTAATTTTAAAAAATTGATTGTTTTTGATTTTTAAAATTTTATTTGAGTAATTAAATATTTGAATAATTGAAATTTAACCAAAAAAAATTGAATAATTAATTTTTTAAAAGGGGGTTTGTTTTAATGTTTGTATTGGTGCTTTTTTACATCAATTCAAAAAATGTTTAAAAGGGGGAATGGGGGGTTTGTTGGGTTTTTTATATTTCATTTTTTTTGGGGCTAGTTTCATAGTAAATTTAAACAATTGTATTTTTTTAAAACCCTTTTTTTTAAGGGGGTTTAATTTGTATAATATTAAGGGGGTTTAAGGGGTTTCGGTTGTTAAATTAATATTTCTAATGGTAACTTTTATTTAAATGAATATAATTCGGTTTTTTAAAATTTTTTGCCCCAAAAAATATTTGAGATTTTTGAGCCCCCTACTAGAGTAACAGTTATTTTTGGGGGGGTTTGGGTCGAGATCTTTTTTCACCCCGACCCATACCACCAAAAACGATCTACAACCGAAAACTTTTTTAAACCCAAAAATACAGTTTTTATACTTTTATCTTCATATTATTATTTTTTTGATTTTCCCGTTTTCAATAGTTAGTTTTTGTTTATAAAAAATTTTAATATAATTTTTGTTTTCAAAAAAACCCCAAATTTTTATCATACATATATTACTCTAAAACGATTATAAGCAAAAAAACTTTTTCCCCCATTAAAAAAAAATATTTGCTAAAAAAAAATAATTTTTACTCATAAAATATTCTTTCCCAAATAAAATTTTTTAAAATTAAAAAATACTTTATTAAAATTTTAAAAAACATACTTTTATAATTTTTTTTTATCATATTTATCATTGTAAAAAATTTTTTTAAATAAGATTTTAGTAGTATTTTGAAATATTAAAAATTTTGGGAATTAATGTTAAAATAATTTAAAAGTTTTTTAAAATTTTGTTTTTTATAGTTGTTGAGATTATAAATCTTTTCCCCGAAAAACCCAAAATGTCCTTTTTCAAATAAAAAAAAGGTCAAAAAAATTACACCTATACTATTAAAACCCAGTGGGGTGAAAATATATATTTTTAGTCGTTTTCCTTTAGAAAACACCAAAACCCCCTTTTTGGGGAAGGCCCCAAAAACAAGTCCCCCCGGGGGTTTAAAAGTTAATCACTAAAATAACCACCCGGGAATTTACGATCTCTTCTTTAAATAAAATTTTAAATTTTGGGGGGGTTACTAATCTAACCCCCAAACTCACTTATATGGATTCTTTCCCATCTAACTTGCATCGAGTTTTCGGGCTCTCCGGTTTAAAATCTTTTTTGGGTTCTTTTTTTTCCATTTTGGGGTTTATCATCCATTCCCCTTAATTTTCCCTCTCTTTCCCTTTTTAAAATTAAGGGTTTTTTCGAAAAAGTTTCCCGTGGGGAAAAAAGGGGGAAAAATACTACCCTTAAAAACACAAACTTTCCCCAAAAAACCGGAAAAATCGGCAAAAGCGGATTTGACACCTTCCATAACCTCTGGGGAAAATTTTCCCGGGGGTTTCACAATTCCCCCAAAACCCCCCATAATCCCCCAATGCACCTTAACTGCCAAAAAATAAGATCTAAAAACCCCTTTTCCCGGGGGGAAATAGCCCCCCGAAAAAGGGGGGCGGAAGAAATCCTCCGCCCCCCCCGGCGGGGTTTTCAAAAGGGGGGGAAAAAAAAGGGGGGCCCCCAGGGGGAAAAGGCAACCCCCTTTTCAAGAAGGGGAAAGGGGGCAAAATCTCATCAATCACCTTCCGCCCCCCCCCCATTACAAAGTCCCCCCCTTTTTTAAAGGGGGGGAAACATTTGGGGGGCCTTTCCCCCCCTATTTGGGGAAAATTTTTTCGGGGGATTGACATTTTTCCCAAAAATGGGGGGGGGCCTTTTTTTTTAAAACGCCCAAAAATTTGTCAATTTGGGAGAAACATTATCTTTGTTTCGGGGGTCCGTAATCATATATACGGGGAAAAAAGCTCAAAAAAATTTTCGGGGAAAAAACCCAAAACAAAACTTTTTGGGGGTTAGTGAAATTTTTGTTAAGGGGGGCATTCCCGGGGGTCCCCGGGCCCCAATTACCCGGGGGTTTTTAACTTTAAAACCCAAAAGGGTTTTTTTTTAGGGTTTTTGCAAATTTAAATTTGCGGAAATATGATTTCCCAAAACCCCTTTGCCTTTTCCAAAGTTTGGGTTTTCTGGGGTTCCCTTCCCCCAAGGGAGGTATTTCCCCCAATTTTGGGGGTTCTTTCCCCATTTTTTTTTTCCCCTTAACCGAATGGGGGTTTTGGGGGATGACTTAACCGAGAATGCTTATATGCAGTCTTATCTTATTGGGTTTCCGAAAACCCCCGGCAAAAGTCCCTCAACCCCCAAAATAAAAAATCCCAACACTAGGAGAAAGAGAAAGGAAAAATGAAAAAAACCCCAAATTTTAACCGGGTTTAAAAAAGGAAAAAGGGTAAATGTCTCAATCGAGCACATCAACCCCCCAAAAAAACCCATTTAGCCCCAAAAAGAGACTAGGAAAATAAAAACCCCCGGGGAAAAAAAATCGGACAAGCTAAAAAAAACAAAACTAAACTAAAAAGAAAAAAACCTAAAACTCACTTTGGGGGGAAACCGGCACACTCCCGCCGAAACCCCTTTTCCCGGTCCCCAAAGGCGAAAGGTCTGGGGGGGGTTTTAAGGGGAAACCCCCAAAAAAAATAAAAATAAATAATCTCTTTTTTAAACCCGTTTCGCAAAATTTTTTAATAGTGATGGTAGTAAATAAAATTAAAAAATTTTAGAAACTTAAAAATTTCGAAAGTATTAAATTAACAATACGAAAAATTTTGGAGGCAAAACTTAAATTTGAGGAACCCCCATCTTTTTTTTAATTATAATATTCAAAAAATTTATTTCCCCATCTTGAGAATAAATTTAATATTTCTAGATAAAAATTTTTTAAAAATGGGGGCCCAAAACGACCAACTAACCAAAAATGTTTTTTATTTTTAGGTTTTTTCAAAACATTACCACGGTTTTTATTGAAGGGGTTTAAAACAAAAATGGGGGAAAACCCGGCCCGAAAAAAATTTTTTAAAACCAACTAATCAATTGGATTAAAACCAAAAACCGGCACATAATCCAAAAATCATTTTCCAAAAACTTTGTCCCGGTTAAAACCAAAAACCGAAGGAGTTTAAAATTTAAAATTTTTAAAAAATCAAGTTTTAACATTTAAAAGTAAAGACATATTAATATTTTTTAAATTTTTTCTAAAAAAAAGGGTAAAAAATTTGATAAATATTTTAATAAAAAAAATTTTTTTAAATACATGGGGTTTTATATATTTAACTTTATAAAAAAATTAAAAGTCAATTTCTTGCCCAAAAATTTTTTTGTATTTAATAAATTTTTTTTTTTCTTTTTAAATAAAAAAAAACCCCTTTTTATAAAAAAAAGACTAACAACAATCCCTTTATTAGATCGATAGAATTAGTAATTTAGCCAAATTTACTTAAAAAAAACAAACCCATCGTCGGAAATCGAACCAATTATTTCGGGGAAACTTCGAGGCCCAAATTAATTAAAAGAACCTAAAACCAGGTCTAAAACCCTCAATACGATTTTTTTAAAAAGGGGTGAAGGCCCGGCCAAAAAGGGGGTTTGAAAATACCGTCGAAAAACAACCCGGGGAAAACCCGGTGGGGGACCCCAAAAGAACCCCCCATTCATGACTATCGTGAATTTTAAATATGAAGCAGGTTAAAAAGTTTTACATGCACAAAAATTTTTTTTCCCCAAACCTTAAACTATCTTAGATATTTTCTTACCCATAATAAAAAAAATTAAGGAAAAAACCCCCCCCCCAATCCCCAACGGCTGCCCCCTTTTGGGCCCTCACTCACCCCCCAAAACCCACCAACCCCACTCCACCAAACTCTTTCCCCCCCCCCTTTTGCCCAAACCCCCAAAAAACACCATCATGAAAACATGCAAACAATAAAAATTGGGGTTATTTGTTGTAAAATTTTTTTAGTTTCATTAATCTTCTTTCACACTTTTTTTTTCCCCCAAAATTTATCCAAAAAATTTCAAAAAAAAAAGTTCAATTTTAAATTTCCCCTAAAAAAAAAACCCTTTTTTAAAATTTTAAAATCTTCTTCAAAACCCATAAAAAACTTCAAAATTTTATGTTTATAATTTCCCTTAAAAAAAAAATAATAAAAATCCAAAAAATTTAAAATTTACCCCCTTTGGGAAAAACCCCAAAAAAGTATAGGTAAGTTATTTCTTTTTATTTCACAATTTTTTTTAAAATTTGTTCTAAAAAATTTTTTTTTACATAAATTTTCTATAAACTAAGATTATTATAAAATGGATATTTCTCATAATAACAAAAACAAAACTTAGAATGCTTAAAATTTTTTAAAAAAGGAAATTTAAAAATTTTCTTCCATAACTTACAATCTCCTTTTTTTTTTTCCCAGAAAAAAACCTCAAGTTGGGGGACTTTTAAAAGGGTTTTTAAAAACCTAATCAACCCCCAATAAAAAATATAAAAAAAAAGTAAAACTAACAATTTTATTAAAAATCAAAAAGCATTAAGTTAAAATGAAAGCCCCCAAAATAATGCTATTTTGAATTCTTTAAAAATAATTGAAAAAAAGGGTTTGGATCTTATTGTTGAAAGTTTTTAAAAAGGTTAAAAATTAATTTGGCGGGGGGGATGGGGGGGGTTTTTTTAAAAATTTTTTAAAAAACAAGGGGGAAAATTTGTGTATGAACTTTTTTAAAAAAAAAATTTCCCCAATTGAAGTTCTTAAATCTCAAAAATGATTTTTTGTTGAAAATTTTGAGTAGGAATATTTATTAATGTAATTTTTGGGGGAAAAATGCGTTGATTTTAAAATTTTTGTGTTTAAAGGCATGATTAAAATACTTTGAAAGTAACTGATGGAAATGATTATATGGACTTGGAAAATATTTTAAATGCTTTAAAAAATTTTTGGGTATATGTTAAAAAAAATCTCTTGGGTATTTTTTTTTAAAAAATTTATTCTTAAAAAAGATATTTTTAAAGGTTTTTTTTGTTAAATATCAAATAAAAATGGGATTAAAAAGCCTTGATCATAAAAATAATTTTAAAAAAATTTAAATGTCCCCCAAAAAAATTTGGCGAATATATTTAGGGGAATTTTTTAAGTTTTTGGAAAAATTTTGTTTAAAATTTTTTATCGGAAAATTTTGAAATAGTAAAATATAAAATTTTACCATATAAAATATGGACTTGAAATTTTTTACACACTCTTTTTTGATCCAATATTTTAAAATTTTAAAAATTTTTTTGGCGTTTTAAAGGGCCTTAAGAATATTTATTTTTTTATTAAAAAATTTGGTAATTAAAAAAAGGGAAAATAAAAAAATACTAAATGGCTTTTTGGAAAAAAATTTTTTTGAACCTTATTTTAAAAAAATACTTTTCAAAATTTTATGGTTTTAAAAGCCCAAAAAGGACTTTAAAAAAATTTTTTGGTTTGGGAAAAAAGAAAAAATTTTAAAACATCATTTTTAAAAGGGTTAAAATTTTTTTTTTTTAAAAATTTTTGAAACTAAAAATTTTTATTTTTTTGGGCAAAAAATTTTAAAATTTTTTTTTATCATTTAAATGCCTTTTTAAAAAAATAAAATATTATACATAAATTTTTTTTTAAAAAGGTAATAAAATTTATATTTTGAACTTTTTGGGTTTAAAATTTTTTTAAGCTAAAATGAATTTTTACAATTTATCAAATTAATAAAAATTTTTTAATTACAAAAGGTGTAATATTGATAATTAAATTTGAATAAAAAAAAACCTATATAAAAAGTTATAATTGTATTCATAACCCCCTTCCCCTAGTATAAAATATGTTTTTAGATGGTTTATAAATTTTTTTTGGGTTTAGATATCCCTTTTAAAAAACTTTTTCCTAAATTTCGAAAATAACGTAAAACATTATATTTAAAAAAATTATAACGATGGAACAACTTTAAATTTTTTTATTTGGTATTATAATACGATTAATTGGGGCCTTTTGAAAAATATGTATTTTTTAAAACAATTATTGATTTTTTGATAAAATTGGGGATTTGGAAAATGGGGGTTTTTGAAAATTTTTCATTTTAAGACTTTAAAACTTTTGAACTATATTGGTTTTTTTGAATGAATTTTTTAAAAAAACATATTAATTTTAACAGTTTTCAAAAATTCATTTCCATACATTTTATGATCCCCCAAAAATAAATACAAATGTTATGTTTATGATATGATTTTTTTAAAATTTTTTTAGGGTAAAAATAAATTTTTTTTTTCTTTTGCAAAAAAAAATGTTTTTTTAAATTTTAAAAAAAATTTAAACTTTGAAAAATTTATTTTGTAATTTTCAAATTTTTAAAAATAACAAAATATACATATCAAAAGTTTTCCAAATGGGGGACATTCCCAAAAAAAAGTTGTGTGCATGATTAAATTTAAACCTTTTGGGGTTGTTCACCCCCCTTTGGTTCCCCGGACTTCGGGGCCCGGGAGATCACCCCAAGCCGGGGGAAAACCATTAGTACAAAATTAAAATTTTGGTTTGAATTGATTTGGATCCTGAATCTTAGAATGATAAAAAATGAGAACTTGAAATTATTAGGGAAACCCCCTGGAGTTTGAATAATGATATTTTTAAAAAAAAAAAGGCATCTTTCAAAATAATTTCTAAAAACCAAAAAAGTTTTAAAATTGTTTACTTGCACTATTGGTTATACCGTTTTTCTAATACTATATTTTTATTTTTCCCCAAGGTTTTGTTTTAGGGGAACACCTGGCCCCCCCGGGATACCGGGGAAGGTAACTTGATTTGGAGTTTGACTTTTTTTTTAATTTTTATTTTTTATTTAAATTTGTATAGTGTTTTAGATTTGGTTTATTTTAAAGATGAAAATTCAACCCGTTTTTTTGGGGTTTTGGTTTAATTTTTTTTTATTTTGGGCCTTTAAGACTTTAAGTTATATTGCTTTTTTTGGGTTCGTATTTTACTTGAACTTTGGGTTCAAATCCTTTAGGAAACCCCCCAATTACGGTACTTCACGTTTACTAAATTCCCATTATTTCTTTGCCTTCATAATTCGGGCAACACCAAAGTAAACAACGGGGAGGAAATCAAAGCACAGAAATAAAGCAAAACTCTTCCCTACCTAGGTGGCAAGTACAATTGTCAAAAAATTTTTTTATCCAAGAGAATAATCAATTTCCCAGTTTGAATCAAAAGGGTATGCTACAACACAGTTATCCCCCCAACCTGAGAGTCACAAGTCTATCCCCCGGATTTTTTCCCCAAAAATGTAAATACTGAGCCTTCTTTTTTAATTGTTTTGTAGGTCATAATCCAATTTATTAAATAGTGGAACCCAAAGACTTGGTCAAAGAATATTACAATCAAAGTTATTAAAAGGGATTTTAAGACCCTTTAAGGATGTCAAAAAAAGGGCTCTCCAAATTTTTATGGTAGAAAATTTTTAATGGAGCGATCGGGTTTCCCAAGACTGGTCCGGAGAATCATCACTAAATAATTTAAGGAATTATTTTCTACTTATAGTTGATGTAGCTCAAATTAAATTATTATAATTAGTTAATTGGAAAAAATTAAAAACCCCCTAAAAAAAAATCTATTAATTCAAAAGGTGAGTAAGTCTCATTATATGTCTCCATTAAAATAGAAAGTTTGTTGGTTTTAATCTAATTTAAACCCAATTAGCTATTTTTAGCCATTTCAAACTAAAGTGGGTTTTTTAAATTCCCAAAACATGTTTTCCACTTTTCCCACATTTTAGGAATAAGGGGAAAAATGGGAGTTGGGGGGCTTTAATACATTGTCCCCTATAAAAAGGAATTTTTAAAAATTTATTAGGTGGCCCCTTAAAAAAACAAGAATCAAGTAAAAAAATATTTATTCTTTCATTTTTTCCAAATTTAAATTAGAATATATTTCTTATGCAATTTTATCCTTTTTAGAAAATATTTTTTTATAGTTTTGAGAAAAATTTTTGTAACTAGACTTAAAGGGGAAATCTAGGGGTAAGGGAACTTCTAAGCTTGGGAAAAATAAAAGAAAGATAAGGAAAAAAGAAAAAGAAAAAAAGGGCCTAGTGGGGAAAATTTTTTTCAGAATTGTAAATTGTCTAATACTTAGTAAAGAATTTAAAAATCCAGTGGTTGTGGTTTTTCCCTTTTATTAGGCCTAAGGTAAACCCGGAATGGCAAAATCTCAAACCAAAAAACTAAAAGGGGCCATTAAACCTGTAAAAGAATTAAGCTTAAACTTTGATCTTTTATTTTAGCTAGGTAGTTATTTTTTAATAGTAAGAGCCGTTTTAGGTAGTTATTTTGTAGTTTTAAATTTTTGGAGAAAGGGTTTATGTTTAAACAAGTTTGGCGAAGTTACATGAGTAGTTACTTTTGAGTGCGTTCCAGCTGGAAAACCGGGGGAAGTAAATCCCACAATTTTTTCCCAAATAATTTTGCTATGTAAATCATTTTTCATAGTTAGTGTTTGTTTTCCTTTTTTTTATAGTTGATTATTAATTTGAATTTTTGGATTTTAGAAATTAAAAAAAAATCAAACACTTGTTTTTAAAAACCCCGTTTTTTTATGTTTCGGATTAGAAATAATTTTAAAAATTTTTCCCCTTTGAGCGGGGGGCGTACTTGTTCTTAAAACCCTTTTCTTCCGGGATTCATAGGGACTCTTTGCCATTGTTGGGCTTTAAAAACCTCCTCTTCATCACACCCGCTCTTCGATCTTTCCCCGGAGCTAAGCCTTTTTTGGGCCCCTTGTTCCCAAAGAAATTTTGTCAAAAGGAAACCAAAACTCACCCGTTGGGGAATTTAGTAAATCCTTAATTCAGAGGGGTGGACTTTGGCTCTGGGGTTTGTTTAGGAACTCTTTGAATTTCCCGACCATTCAGGAAATAATCCCCCCGAAAAAGAAGTTATTCTTTATATTGGTGAAACTTGAAAACATTTTTGGTGTTTTCGGTTCCATAACAAACCTTTTCTTTTTGGGACATAATAAGCATCTTGACCCCTTTCCCTTGTTCCCGGGGTAACTTACCCCCGACCGGGGGTTTTGCCCCCCAAATTTGTATGCTGTGGGGCCAAGACCCCGGGGAAAAATTTTATAAGGGCGTATCCCCTTTTCAAAAAAACTTCTTTTCATTTCGGGTGGTTTTGGAACATTTTATATTAGAGTTGGTATTGTTCCCCCAAAGCCCCCAAAATTTTATAATTTCCCCAAACTTGATTTTTTCCTTTTTAAAAAGATCTTATCCATGCTTCCTATTTTAGAATTTCTCAAACATGGTTTTAGTAGGTCCCCTTTTTCCATAGTCATTCATTTAACATTTTAAAAAAAACCGGATTTGCCTCGTTTCTGAAAAAGGGAACCGGGTCATACCAATTTAAAACCTTGGATAAGGAATGAAAAAGGGGGGAATTTTGTATTGTGTTTAAAATTTTCCCTTTTCTAATATTAAAGAATAAAAAAAAACTTAAACTTAAAGCAAGAAAGATAAAGGAGAAAAAATTTTCGGGAGTAGATGCCATCAAAAAAAATTTGGGAACCCAAAACCAAAATTTAAAACCGAAAAGTGGGTCATATAGGACATCCCAAAAGGAATACCACCATCAAAAAATGCCCCAACAAATATCAACTATAACTTTTACCATAAAGAATAAAAATCTATGGGGCCCCCGGGATCTTAGAGAGAAAAAAAAAGCAAGGAGTTGCACATATGGTGTACCCCCCCTTTTTCCGATCCTCAAATTTTTTTTTTTGGGAAAAAAACTAAATTTCCTAAGATAGTTAAAGCGTGTCTAGCTCCATGGTAGTGTGGGGTTAATTCTTTGTGTTTTATTTGGAGAGCCAAAAAAGGCGTTGGGTGGAAAGACCAAACCTAAGATGGGTTTTGTTCATCCTCTAGCATTGCCTTGAAAAAGCCAATTTCACAAAAGTCTTGGAAAAGAGTAAAAACATTAGATCGACAAAACCCTTTTATGACAACAAAGAAGGAGTCGTGATTTTGATGTACGGTGGCCTTATGCTTTTCTTTCTTTTAAATATGAGGTGAAAGCGGATGGTTCGGGGAAGGATTAGTTGTTAGCTTAACGGACCATGTTGGGGATTAACCTTTGAGTAAACTCAGGCGTTATCTTGTTGAAGTTTCAATACTTCTTAGTTAATCCAACCCCCCCACACAAAAACAAGTAGGTAAGGGTTGAGATTGTAAGTTCATCCCAGGGGGTTCCCCGGGAAAATATTCGGATAGCCCGTTGGGCCCGAAAGATTAGATAAGTCTTAGAAGGGGGAGATCGCGCAAAATGGACACCGCGTCCCAAGTCCCCCCAAAATTTCGGGGGCAAATTTGTTGTACATGACACAGCCCAAACCCCTCAAAAGAGGAAATTAGCCCAAACCCAAACACCAAAAATTACATCTCCCCGGCCTTCATCTTTTTGGGATTTGATGGTTTTGGGGGACCATCACGGCAAAATTTGTTCTTTATAAGGCCAAACATGGACCCTTTCGATCACAAAAAAACCTTGCCATGAAAAAGGGTTCACTTAGTTTGGCATTCAAGGAAAGGAAAACAAAGGGAGGGTTTTTAAAATTAAACCGTAAGAAATTTTTTGGGTTTTATTTTAACAGATGTTGAGGTTACCTGGGATTTTTAAAAAAAAAAAATCAAAGAAAAACCCCAAAAAAAATGACAAGCTTTTGAAAAGCAATCAAAAAAAAAAGAAAAGCAAAAGAAAGCTTTTCAATTTTTTTTTCTTCAATTAGTTTTTGCTTTTGATACCATGAGAAGAAGGATAAACTTGCTACACTTTTTAAAAAAACAAAAAAGGAAAAAAAAATATGCATTTGTTTATTCTATTAATGAAGAAATAAGGGAAAAAACCCCCTTTTTTAAAAAGGGCCTTTTTATGACCTGAAAACCTTTTGGTAAAATTACAAAAAAAATGAAAGTTTACAATGTTTTTTATCAAAATGATAATTCCAAAAAATGGAGGTTTTTTTTTCCTTTTGTTCTACTTTTTATTATTCTTTTTTTCCTTATTATTAAAGTAAGAAAAAATTTTTTTTTTTTTTTTTATACAAATTTTGTAGGTAATTATAAAGTGGTATTGATTATTTAAAAAAAAAGTTTATTTTTTTTTTAAAATTTAAAGATTAAATGTTTAAACGATGTTTTATCAAATTTATTTTTGTGGTTTAAAAAAATATTATGAACATTTTTATTTCTTACTCTACAACTAATCCAAAAGTTTAGAATGGTATAATTGTTTGTGTTTTTTTTGAAGTGTGTTATATAATTTAAAATTGATTTGGCCCTGATGGGGGGGTAGGTCAACCTTTAGTGCCCTAAACTGAATGTGTTTATATTGCAAAGGCAAATTACCTCTTAAGGTGCGTGGTTTTCCCTTTGGGAGGAGTCCATGAAAAGAGATGTGTTATTTTTATGACATTATATGAATACATCGTGAATAAATTTTAAAATGTGATAATTCAAGGGTTTTAAACTAAATGTGTATTTCTTTAAAGTGTGACAAATAAAGTGTTTTATACTATGTGAGTGTATTTTGATTTAAACAAAATATTTAAATACTTTACGATTTTATGGATTTCGAAAATGACAATTATGTATTTTAAAGTCAAAAGTTTTCAAGTACAAATGGTTTGACACATTAGAGTAACTATTCACTTAATTGTGGCTCATAATTTGTGTTTTTGTTTTCCACGGGTTATGACAAATTATTTGACGTGTTTAATGCATAAGGGTTGGGCGACGTAGATCGTACGTCATTAGCATATTTTAATAATTTAAAATTAGAATATTTATTTTCCTTAGAACTATGATAGTTTTAAATATTTGTTTTGACGCCTTACACTTTTGAGTGTGGCGAACACGCCGTTTTAATCTTACGCTGTTAATAAAAATTATTTATATCTTATTGTGTTTATTATATTATTAGTGTAACAAAATTAGGGGTGTTACAAATGATCTCCTGGAAAACCCCTCTGACTCTCAAGTCAAATCGGAGAGGAGAGATCAATGAATAAATGGTAATAAATTGAATACGAGAATGTAGCTATCAGGATATTGGTTGTTTATATTTTGGTGTATTGAAAAAGAAGATGGTGAGTAGAGATCTTTGCAGAGTTTTGGTATGGTATTATTTCATATATCAGTAAATGGGGATGAGAACTTCTATTTATAGGGACTAAGAGGTGGTTATTGCAGAGAGTAAGTTGGGCTTCATGGGGTATCATGGTAGTTGAGTGACGAATATGGTTGGTTACTTATTATAGGTGGGTAGTTATTTTAGGGTTTGGGAAGATACTTACTTGGTGGCCAAGGTACTTAAATGAAAGGTCGTAACAGCCCCTTGACTAAGAGTCAAGTTCAGCGGAATGTCAATGGTTAATTTGGTAGTTTTACAATGACAATTATTAAATAAATCATAATTAAAGCTATCATAACAACCTTAAATTATATTGTCATGTATTTGCTAGTGGATGTTCCTTAGTGCTTTAGCTTGTTGTTTTGTATCCATATGTAACCTATCACGAATAGGCAAGTGGAGGGTTCACCTCATAGGAACATTCAAAGGGAGAGTGTATTGTGCTATAGCTAGGACTTCTGTAGTAGGCAAACTCTGCTTGCCACAATTTGACGTCCTAATCTTTATTTTTGTTAACAAGAGACCTTAAGATGCAGTCTAGAGTCTTGTTAGGCACCATTGATTGCTTATCAATTTTTTATTTTTGTTAAAGAGACCTTAGGTTGCCTAAACGAAACCAAAATCGTGAAGGACGGGAGAAAATTCAGGTGTTACATAAAAAGAAAAAGAAAAAGCATAAGAATAAGAATTTAGATAAACGTCAAAGGTCAACTTTAAAAAAAAGGTAAGTGGAAATTTTGGCAGCAACTACCCTAAAATTGTACGCCTTTCATAGGAAAACAAAAATTATTTAGACTCTAATAAAGCAAAGGCATCAATGGCCCATCAAAACTATATCACGGTGAAATGATTCATTGCCGGCTTCTTAAATCAGCATGCCAAGCATGGATCGTGTTCGGCCTGATAACTGCGTTTTAAACCGAAGTTAACTCTTTAAAACCATCTAATTTATAAACCATACGATGGAGACAACTTATACAAAAGGAAATGTGCCCGCAAAAACATAAATTATTTAAATACAAAGAACTACTATATGCCAAACCAAATATAACTGCACACTTTGAAGTTCCCACTTCCCCGTTCCATGTATGAAGCTCCATTACCGAATGCTGCCTGATTCCTCACCTCACGAAGATTATAGAACAATCATAGTAGGGCATAAGAACGAAGCCATCAACAATAAAACAAACAGTAACATGTCGAATAATTAACATCATAATATAATAAGGCATAAATAAGCATCAATAAAATATGTCTAATATTTGAGGGTGATTTAACGCCCAAGTGTCAATCATAACACTAAACATCACTTACTTCTCGCCATTTCTATCTTCTTCTTCTCTTGACATCATAACTTGAACCAACAACTTAACCACTTTCGAAATACTCATATAAATGGGACTAGAGGCCACCATATTGGGTTTGCAAGACCCACCTGCAACACTCAACCAAAGGGCGTGTCTGCCAACCAAGGCTCAATGGTAAAATATGAACATACCCCCGCTCCCACCATATATGAAATCCATGCCTCCATGACTAACCCGGGTACCAAACCAGTGGAGCAAACATACCTAAACGTATGCGACTAGAGGCCACCATAGGGTTTGCAAGTCCTGCAGCACCTCAACCAGGCTGGGCGGCCATACCACCAATTTTGGTAGTATGAACATACCCCGTAAAATTCATATATAGATGATCCATGTCTCCGAGAACTAAACCCATTGAGGTACCCTAACCAGGGGAGTCACAATAATCGAACAAATCTGTTATCTCATCAATAAGGGACTCATTCCCATCACCAACAACAACTTTCTTACTCCATTACTAAGAGACTCGTTCCTATTCAAATTAACATAGGTCAGACTCATCAATAAGGGAATCATTCCCATTACAACCAACAACTTACTTCCCCCATCACTAAGGGTCTGATTCCCATTCACACTAACGTAAGTCAAACTCATTAATAAGGAAACTATCCACTATTCAAACTAATAATAAACAATATCATTAAAAAGGGACTCGCTCCCTTTCAAACAAATAATAATCAATCTCAAAAACAAGAGAATCGTTCTCATTATTATAAGTCATTATCAACATTTAGCATACTAGTGTCGTTCTCTATCAGTAAACTTAAAAATCATGTAATCAATAACTTCGATATTTCATTCGTCGATAGTGTAAAACAATTCAATATCGATAAACATACAATGCAAGATGTATGTAAGAGTTAATTACTGCGTGTACGTACCTGCAACTGCAAGATGACAAGTCGTAAAATCACTTCAAATGAGGTTATTACGCCCCTCTTATGAATCAGACACCTATACACGTTTAAAGTAAAACTCGAAAGTCTACTCGACTTCCTTTAGGAGCTACTTTCTCTACTAAGTACCCTACTTCAATCCTTACAAGCCACAACTCATATGAATATGAAATCTAATCATACACACAACATGTTTACTCACAAATAATGTCATCAATCAATCTAACTATAACATTAGTTTCCATTAAATTCTACAACAAGGCATGTTCAAGGGGAAAGATTCAATTTGACACTTTTTCAATAAAACAAGAGTATGTAGCCTTAAATCGTATAATGTAGTGTATTACACTTGATTTCAATGCATGATGATAAAAATCTTCAATCAAATTTGTTCCATTTCTTAAGGTTTGAAGTGACGAGCATACAATCAAAGCAATTAGTAGCTTAGACATCTCATAACCATAACAAGGAATTAGTTTGGCAACAATTGAACGCTAACCACAATAAATAAACATCAACCATGTACCCACAATTAACAATGGCGACACTTATTCACCGCTAGCGACACATGATATAATAATTCTTTTTTATGTAATATTAATTCTTTTTTATGTAATATTTATCACCACAAAACTAACAAGAATAATCTCATTCACCACAATTTGCATAATTAGTTTATTTTTTAACTATTTAAAGTGACTAACACTCTCGATTATAACAACTATTATCACCTATTCAAAATATAGTCATATATTCAAAGCTTATACAAATCTATTCAATTTATTCAACACCCTAAAAAACACAACCCCATTCTTACTTTAAACCTTAATTCATAAATAAATTCAATTGACAATCAAACTCTCATCATAATAAGATTCAATAAAGATTACTACAAAATCAACATCAAACTCAGCAAATTCCAATTAAAACAAGAAACTAATCACATTGTTACATTACTATAATAAGATTCATTAAAGTTTAATAAACAATCAACCAAACTCATGATAAGATTTAACCAAATAAATAAACAATCAACACACAACCATAGTTTATAATCACACTTCAAACCCTAAGTCATAAACATGTTCCATTCATCAATTAAAATCTTACCCGCAAAAAAATTCAATGAAAGTAACAAAAAACCAACACAAAACGTATACACTTAAGTAAAATCCCAATTAAAACTACATGATTAATTAGAGAATACAAGAGATGGCTTACAAAAAGTGAGACTACAAAGTTTACCAAGGGAAGCCGTAGGTCACTGGGTGAGCTAAGAACGCAATTGCGTCCTGTGAGAGGTTATGGCCGCTCTTGGTGCGGAGGGTCAGTGACCGCTAGGGTCCGAGGAACCACGCGGTGTTGTTGCTGGTGTGAGCCGTGAGGGACGGTTCTTCAGAGGGAGGAAGAGGAAGAAAGAGAAAGAAGATGGTGAAGGGGAATGACGGCTCAAGCAAGGAAAATAAGGGTTTTTCCTACTACTCGTTACCGTTATTATTGCTATTAATATTATTATGTTTATTATTATTATTATTATTATTATTATTATTATTATTATTATTATTATTATTATTATTATTATTATTATTATGTTTATGTTTATGTTTATGTTTATGTTTATGTTTATGTTTATGTTTATGTTTATTACTATTTATTTATTTATTTTTATCTAGATTCATATTCTTGTGTGACCCAACTAAGAGACTCACCTTCGTGTGTTCACACATTTAATAAAATAATAATTTGATTCAAACCTCTTTATTTTAGAAATCGTAATTGTATTCTCAATATAAATATATCTTAATATTCAAATTCGTATATAAAAGGAATTTATTAACACTACTTCAAAATTAATTTAATATAATTATAAAATCCCCAAAAGTTATTAAAATATTAATTAATGACGTCAGAAATTATCGGGGTGTTACAAACTACTCTCTTTAACAGGAGTTTCGTCCCCGAAACTGGAATAGCAAGAGTACAAATCATAAAAATTTTCTATTTCTAATAACTTAAGAGGATGTTTTTACTATTTTAAGCTCAAGGATTGGCTGAAACTTCGTGACTTTATTGACACTATTAACAAAGAGGATACTTGATCTATCAAATAGTCATACATATATCATTGTCAGTATTTATAACCACCCAAATTGCCACGAACAATCGAGCAAGGTATGAAGTTATGACACCAATTAACTCCAACAACCCATCAAAAGCATTTAAATATCACACCATTAACGTAAACAACCAATCAAAACCATGTAAATATCACACAAATTGATTCAAACTATCAATCAAACATGTGAATTTGTAATAAGTTGATATCATAAAGGAGAAAATGCGTGAAAACGCGCGAAATTCAATCGCGTTCTACCCCCCTTAAAAACTAAGTTACGACCAACTCAACTAACCTCAAAACAGGACAATCCGAAACTTCTCTATGACCTCATAAGGTCCTATAATTTCGGGCTTGACTTGCTTTTACTAACAATTCTTAATACTCCTTCCATCGGGCGAAACCCTCAATAGTAATCTTCCATAGTGAACGCATCATAACCTGCTAGTAACCCATCTTTCAAGTTTACTAACATCACAATCCCTTTTTCTTTCACTTATTTATATCATAGAACAGTCGACTCGATGAGACATTTGCTTAATTCACTTTACTTTGATTTACCCACTTCAAATATAATACATGAAAAGACTGGATCATAATATAGATCTCAGACTAACAAATATCTCAAAATATTCTAGAGTGAGGAAAGTCATACTAGAAAAATCAAATTGAATATGATTGAATAAGGGGGTTCACTAGGGTGACACTGGTTTTATCGAGTGACCTTATTCATAAAAATTGATACGTTTGTATGATTACTATGCGCTATGTTGAATTTGGATGATGGCGCAACGTAAGATAGCATGGTTACTACATGAAAGAGCGTAGTATTATTAGTACTTATATAGAAACAATTTTACTTCCGAATAAATTTCCAGAGAACTACTCAAATATTTTACAAAGGCATGAATGAAGTTGATGGAGTAAGGATAGCAATATCATTCCAAAGTAGAATTTAACAACCATAGACAACTAGTAGATGGACAAAAATTATAAACTTTTACTAACAATTGATAACATAATTATAAGTTAATTTCAAGTCATTTCAACATAGAGAAGCTTTAGGATATAGATGTATACTACTTAAACTCCAATTTAAAAGATAAAACCCCTCTTTAATATTTTAACTCAATTAACTTTTGAATTATTTATTTTTAACTTGACAAGTTTATCTCAGAAAAAAAAATCAAAACACTCGCTGCTTTACTTTAAAACGTTAATGAATTTTATATATGAAGATAAGAACTTTAGTTACGCAATTGGATCCTTAGATAAATTATACATTTAGGAAGGCATTCTACGATAAACTTTTGAGAACAATATAGAGTATTCATAGTGATTCAATCACCACATTCATGACTATCCCATCTATAAAATCCTTCAACTCCATCGTAACAACCCATTAATACTATATATGGATTATCAACTTAACCAATATTTCCAAAACGATCCATACTACAATAAACATATAGTTCTCTTAAATATTTGCACTCAACCCAAGGAATAAGACACAAACCAATCTAATGTATTATACTAATAAGATACTTAATACTATTTATAACAAAAAAATGCAACAAAAGGCAGGTGTGGTTGATGGTCAAACCCACCATAATGTGGAATGATTATCATCACTTCCAGACACTCATACTTGCAAGACTTTTCAAATTCTAATTGAAGATCTTTTATTAATATACTAGGGTCACTTAGACGTTACCCCTAACTATACTTTACACTTCCGTGCACTTGTATGAGTTACACCTCACTAATTAATCTATCACGTTATCGGGTACATAATCTCTTTACTTAAAAACATACTCTAAGCCTTTACACACTTCTTGATTATAATCCATGACTCGATGCATGACTAAACAAAAACTCAAACTCATGCTACCACGTCACAATTTATACAACATGCTACATATACTACACCAATTACTTATGTAAGCATGATTTGATAATAACCAATTATACTTAGATGATGATACATCAATACATGATCTCAGCTCCATTTTTTTTATAAATAATTTTACTTATCATCACATAATTCTAACCTTTTTGCCTAACATGAAATTCCCTTTTCACCAATCGTAGAGGATCAAATCATATTATAACATATAAAATCATACATCATGTTTCGATTAGTAGATTAACAAATCAAATTCATGACTTAAGACGTAAGGCATGTTTCAAGTATATAATCCAATTATATATACCACATTTTGCAAGTCACTTTAGTTGGTAATTATAAGTTCACAGCCATGATACTAATATACATATAAGAACTTGATTTCATGGAGCAATCAATGGAAAATTCTCTACTCGAATTATTTTTCTGATTTTCTAGTGTCATTCATGCATCAACAACTTTCGATTCTTCATATTCTAACATACTCCATCAACACAACTAATTATACATAATAACATTTAGATCCATACTTATCCATATATCCTCAATGATCTGAGGCAATAACCCATGGTCTCCAGTTTACACTACTCCTTAATTTTAAAAAGCGGGAGGCGCACCGAGGCGTAAAACAAGACACGCTTTTTGAAACTTAGCACTTCTTACCAATTTCAACGTGAATAAAACTGTCACCATTTCAATTAAAACACCAACTTGACTCCAAAAACCATAATATTATCCTCAATTTATGATCAAGGCTTTATTTACAGGCTATCATATAAATGATCTAACCGAACCACTTCATTTACAATTATGCCAAACTCCTATCATATTAGTTCTACGTACTTATTCTTGTTTAAGCCACGCATAATCCTATTTGCATGCTCATTAATCATATTCAAAAGGACTTTTGATCATCACTTCATCTACAATAATGAAGAAATGCACTAGACTCATGAAATTGTTCAATCAGATAATTAAAGATTGAAAATCTTTGGATATTGCCATATCAAAAATCATAAAACTTTATGGAACCCTATTCACATGAACGAAAGCCCATGCACATAAGACCAAACTTTATACTATCCTCACCATCAAGAGGAAATACCATATGCAACCTCTATAATTCCATTATTCATACTTTGTTTTCCATAATTACTACTTAAAATACGATTCATGAGTTGAACCAAATACTCAAAGGTTTCATTATTGTTTGCGAATACATACTTCAAATCTATTGATTTGTTAAATCATATCATTATTCAAACCACCATCAAAACTTTTAATTATAATACTAACACACATGAGAATGAGTCTCATAAAAGCTAAACAAACTATATGTTTATCTACGCACATGCAAAGATAATCATTATGCATGAATATGTAATATGCACATATCCCATATCTACCCAAACTCTCACGAATAACTTCTAACTTGAAGAATTTTATTTTTATTTTTTTTCAACGACTTTGAGAACACAAGGCATCGAAGATAGGAACCAATGGCTCTGGTAACCACCTGTAACACCCCAGAATTTCCGACCCCTTAAACGAAACCAAAATTGTGAAGGACGGGACGAAATTCGAGTGTTACATACAAAGAAAAAGAATAAAAATTTAAATAAACGTTAAAGGTCAACTTTTAAAAAAAGTAAGTGGAAATTCTGGCAGCATCTACCCTAAAACTGTGCGCCTTTTGTAGGACAACAAAAGTTATTTAGAATCTAATAAAGCAAAGGCATTAACGGCCCATCAAAACTATATCACGGCGGAATGATTCATTTTCGGCTTCTCAAATCAACATGCCAAGCATGGATCGTGGTTCCAGTGCCAACGCTTGCATTTTAAACTGACTAAACTCTTTAAAACCGTAGAATTTATAAACCACACAGCGGAGATAACTTATACAAAAAGGAGGACATGTGCCTCAAGCAAAAACATAAAAAAATTAAAATACAAAGAAACTACATATAGCGTCAAAACAAATATAACATTGCACGCTTTGAAGTTATCACTCATTCCCCCCGTATGCAATGTATAGAAGCTCCATCACCTGTAATGTCTATCAATGATGTCCCCACTGCTCAACGTACGATCATAGACCAACATGTCATAGCAGGGCCATCAAAGACGAGCCATCAACAATGAAAACAAACAGTACACGTCAGTAATTAACATCATAATATAATAAGGCATAAATAGCATCAATAAAATATGTCATACTTTGAGGGTGATTTCGCAACGCTCGAACTGTCAATCATAACCACTAAACATCGCTTCCTACTTCTCACTTCCATTTCTATCTTCTTCACTTCTCTTTGACTTCATAACTTCTTGAACCAAGAGCTTAACGAATTTCAAATATCTCTATATATGTGACTAGAGGCCACCATATTGGAGTTTGTAAGACCCACATGGTAGCTCCTCAACAAAAGGGTGGTCACGGACCATACCAGCGCCCAATGGTAAAGTATGAACATACCTCCGTACAGCGACCATATATAGATGATCCATGCCTCCGCGAACTAAACCCACTAGGGTACCCTTACTAGGGGAGTCACAATAATCGAACAAATCTGTTATCTCATCAATAAGGGACTCATTCCCATTACCACCAACAACTTTCTTACTCATGGTTATCAAAATCTCGATCTTGATCAACGATTCTACGATCCTACGATCCAAAATAAGGGGATCGATCCGGATCGTAGGTAGAATCTTAATGTCGGTAGAATCATACAATCCTCCATGGCTCCAGGATTTAAGTGCTAGGATCATAACACGATTTTACGATCCAACGATCTTACGATCCGATCCAATAAGGGTAGTTTCAATCGTAAATTTTTTTATATAATCCAGATTTTACTTATGTATATATGTGTATATATCTAAAAAATTATACTAATATGACTAAAATTCATGTTTTTCTTGATTCACATATTAAAAATGATTATTAAAGGTATTCTTTACAAAGCTTTATAATTGAATGCAAATAAGTATAAATTTAAACCTTAAAACTACAAAAAAGAACAAATAGAATTGAAAACCAGTTATCTAAAGCATATTGATGCATATTTGTAGGATCACACGATCCTACAATCCGATTCTATCGATTTCAATCCGACCCCCTCAACGATCCTACGTAGAATGCCGATCCTGACAACCTTGTTCTTACTCCATCATTAAGGGACTCATTCCCATTGAAACTAACATAAGTCAGACTCATCAATAAGGGAATCATCCCCATTACAACAAACAACTTACTCGCCCCATCACTAAGGGTCTTATTCCCATTCAAATTAACGTAATTCAAACTCATCAATAAGTAAACCATCCACTATTCAAACTAACAATAAAGAATATCATTAATAAGGGACTCGCTCCCTTTCAAACAAATAATAATCAATCTCAAAAACAAGAGAATCGTTCTCATTATAAATCATTATCAACATTTAGCATAGTAGTGTCGTTCTCTATCAGTAAACTTGAAAATCATATAATCAATAACTTCGATATTTCATTCGTCGATAGTTCACAGATAGTGTAAAACAATTCAATATCGATAAACATACAATGCAAGATGTATGTAAGAGTTAATTACTGTGTGTACGTACCTGCAACTGCAAGATGACAAGTCGTAAAATCACTTCAAATGAGGTTATTACGCCCCTCTTATGAATCAGACACCTATACACGTTTAAAGTAAAACTCGTAAGCATACTCGATTTCCTTTAGGAGCTACTTGCTCTACTAAGTACCCTACTTCAATCCTTACAAGCCACAACTCATATGAATATGAAATCGAATCATACACACAGGATGTTTACTCACAAACAATGTCACCAATCAATCTAAGTATCTAACTATAATATTAGTTTCCATTAAATTCTACAACAAAGCATATTCAAGGGGATAGATTCCATTTGACACTTTTTCAATAAAACAAGAGTATGTAACCTTAAATCGTATAATGTAGTGTATTACACTCGATTTCAATGCAGGATGATAAAAATTGTCAATCAAATTTGTTCCATTACTTTAGGTTTGAAGTGACGAGCATACAAACAAAGCAATCAGTAGCTTAGACATCTCATAACCATAACAAGGAATTAGTTTGGCAACAATTGAACACTAACCACAACAAATAAACATCAACCATGTACCCACAATTAACAATGGCGACACTTATTCACCGCTAGCGACACATGATATAATAATTCTTTTTTAAGTAATTTTTATCACCAAAAGCCAACAACAATAACCACATTCACCACAATTAGCATAATTAGTTTATTTTTAACTATTAAAAGTGACTAACACTCTCGATTATAACAACTATTATCACCTATTCAAAATATAGTCATATATTCAAAGGTTATACAAATCTATTCAATTTATTCAACACCCTCAAAAACACAACCCCATTCTTACTTTAAACCTTAATTTATAAATAAATATAATTCACAATCAAACCCTCATCATAATAAGAATCAATAAAGATTACTACAAAGTCAACATCAAACTCATAAACATGGCAAATTCCAATTAAAACAAGAAACTAATCACATTCTTACATTACCATAATAAGATTCAATAAAATTTAATAAACAGTCAACCCAAAATCATGATAAGATTTAACCAAATAAATAAACAATCAACACACAACCATAGTTTATAATCACACTTCAAACCCTAAGTCATAAACATGTTCCATTCATCAATTAAAATCTTACCCACAAAAAGATTCAGTGAAAGTAACACAAAACCAACACCAAACTCATAAACTTAAGTAAAATCCCAATTAAAACTACAGGATTAATTAGAGAATACAAGAGATGGCTTACAAAAAGAGAGACTACAAAGTGGACCAAGAGATAGGTGGTCTTTGGGGTGGTGGAGGGAAGTCGTGTGGGCTGCTGTTGGTGGGCCAAGAACGCAACTGTGCTGCTGCCAGGAGGGGATGCCGGTGCTGGCTTGGTGCAGGGAGGGGCTGCCGGCTGCTTGGGGTCCGGAGGGATAGCTAGCCGTGGCAGCTGCTTGCCGTGGGTGAGCCGTGAGGGGCGGTTCTTCAGAGGGAGAAAGAGGAAGAAAGAGAAAGAAGATGGTGAAGGGGAGTGACGGCTCAAGCAAGGAAAATAAGGGTTTTTGTTACTACTCCTTACCCTTATTATTGCTATTAATATTATTATTATTATTATTATTATTATTATTATTATTATTATTATTATTATTATTATTATTATTGTTATTATTATTATTATTATTATTATTATTATTATTACTATTTATTTATTTATTTTTATCTAGATTCATATTCTTGTGTGACCCAACTAAGAGACTCACCTTCGTGTCTTCACACATTTAATAAAATGCTCCCTCCAATTCATTTTAAATGTCCACTTTGGGTTTGGCACGCAAATTAAGAAAAATGGTAGTAGAGTATTTTAAGTGATTATAATAATTGAAAAGGTGGTAGGTGGAGTATTTAAGTGATTATAATAATTGAAAAGGTGGTAGGTGGGGTATTTTAAATAATATAAGTTGGGATAGTTGGGGGTATTTAGGTAAAAAATCTTTGCCAAAAATAGAAAGTGGACAATTAGAGTGACTTTACTAAATAAGAAAAATAGACATTTAAAATGAATTGGAGGGAGTAATAATTTGATTCAAACCTCTTTATTTTATAAATCGTAATTGTATTCTCAATATAAATATATGTTAATATTCAAATTTGTATATAAAAGGAATTTATTAAAACTACTTCAAAATTAATTTAATATAATTATAAAATCCCCAAAAGTTATTAAAATATTAATTAATGATGTCAGAAATTCTCGGGGTGTTACATTATGGTCCTAGGTTACCCATGCAACATAAAAACCTCTCCAAAGCCTAACCTAGCTATATTGTTGGAATCATCTACCTTGTTAGAAGCAATAAAGTGTGCCATTTTGAAAAACATTTTACTAACTTCATATTAACATTTTTACCTCTATATGTTGTAGGTAGTGGAACTATAAAATCCATTCTAAGGTGTTCCCAACATTTATGAGCAACAGGGAGTTCTTAAAATCTCCTTTATGAAATGTCAATTTTGCTTTAATGCAAGTTTTAGTTTTTAAAATAAACCTCCCTACTGTGCCAAGCATTTTTGGCCAATAAAAGTTTTGTGCACGCATGTCCAATGTTTTTTGAATCCCAAAGTGTCCTCTAATTCTCTTATGAACTTCTCGAACCAACACTATCCTTAGTGGAATTTTAGGAATATACAACTTATTTCCATGGAAAAGAAATCCTTGTTGCATGTTATAAGTCCCACTTGGTCTTTCTAAAAAGTTGTGGCAGATTTCTTTGGAGTCTACATCCTTCGCATAATGCTCTTTAATTATTTCAAAGCCTAAATTCTAGTTGAGAAGTTAAATTTTGTAAGTGTTTTACACTCCTAGCCTGCTTGTTGTTTAGAATACTTTGCCCATTATAATACTTTAATGATTCATGGTTAGTATACAACATGAAAGTTTGGATTTTTATGTGATGAGACCAATGCTCTAAAGCCTAACCATAGCATAAAATTATTTCCCATATGTTGAGTAATTCAGCCTACTTTGGTTAATCTTTTCACTAAAATAGGTTATTGATCTTCCTGACTGTAGCAATACTACTCCTATTCCAGTTCCACTAGCATCATATTCCACCCCAAAGGGTTGGTTAAAATCAGGGATCTTTAGGACTGGTGAGCTACATATGGCTACCTTAAAGGTCTCATAAGCTCTTTTCTCTTTAAGTGTCCAATTAAAAATTATGTTTTAGTGCATTTTGTGATAGGGGGCATAATTGTGTTGAAGTTTCTTATAAATCTTCTATAAAAGGAGGTTAATCAATGAAATGATCTTATGTGTTATGCTACAAAGTGTAGACTAGGTTTTAATGGCATTTGTTTTTGAAGGCTCTACTTTTATGCCATGTGTAATGAACCTCAAGAAGTTAATCTCTAGCATCAAACGTACACTTTAATGTTGCCTCTTTTTTCTTGGGCTTTAACTCAGCTCTTGTTGAGCACCCTTGCTTGTTGGCCCTGGTTTCATTCTTACTAGAGTGTTGTTTTCTTGGCTTACCTTCCCCGAGACATCATCTTTTGAACCATCTAGATTGATTCAATTGTACTATTGATTTGTTGTATAATCCCTCTTATTGATTACTATAGCCTCATTTTGGTTTTTTAAGTTTGTTGATGCATATATAATTACTTTTAAATATCTGTCATAATGTATAATTAAAAAATTATAAAAACTTGATATTAATAAATTTACATCGAGACAATGAATACAAGATGACACTTAACTATAATTTATCATATAAATTAAAATAAATATGTTAAAAGTAATTGATGAATTGTATGAAAATTTCAAATAGAAAAATAATACTCCCACCTAATTAGCATAAGTGTCTAATTTGACTTTTGACACTATTTATTAATCACTTTTAATTTGTATTGTATCCTAATCCATAAGCTACAATAAATCATGTGAGATTTTGTGTGATTCGTCTTAACACAAAATTTAATGTCAAATTATAATAATTTTAAATTATGCACATTTAAGTATAGAGTAATTTGCGAATAACATCCTTTAAGTTTAGAGTTTTGCGAATTACAGTCTCAAAGTTTGATTTTTGTGAATAAATATCACCGAAGTATCAAAGTCCACAAAATTCAGGGCAAGTGACTGTTGACCAACTAAAATGACCTTTGACCAACTTAAACAATCGTTCATTATTAATCACCTTTGACTTTTATTGACTATCCCTAATAACCTTTGGTTTTCCTAATTACCAATTGTACCCTTGTGTTTTAGCACTTTAACGTCGCTTTTACCCATCATAACGATACTTTTTCAAAAAACGACGTCGCAATTAATCATATAGGGTAACTCTTTCGAAAATCTGACCGAAACATCATACACTATATTAATTTTGTTGTATAGTAAAGAAAATTAGATTGAATAAGAGAGTGTCATGTGTAATATTTTTGTTGACCAGCATTATCAGAATACTTATGGCAGGAATATTAATTACATGATTTTCAATTCATTCAATTTTAATCATTTATAATTGATATGGCAAAGCAAGTCCCTTCTCTCCCTAGTTTTGTGCTAGCCTCGTCTCCCTCGTGGAGTTTCTCCGGTATCCTTCCCAGTTTATTTCCTTTTCTTGTTCTCTCTTTCCCGTTGGTCTTTGGACCCTGACTGTTTTCTCCTCTTTTCTTGGCTATTGAGTCGCGAATGGGGTCTCCATCACAGGCTGTCCCAGACAATGGTGTATGCAAGGAAGTGGGTTTTATCTCTAAAACCATAGAGAAGGAAGATGATCGTACGACTTTTGACGATGATACTTTTCATAAAGTCCCCGATGACAACATTATCTTGGAAGACCCACATAGTGATAAAGAAGAAGAAGAGTTGGAGGATGTGTGTGTTTGGACTAATGAAGGTAATGACGATGAGGAGGAGCGTATTTCGTTGGGGTTGATTGGAAAATTGTGGACTGATCGTACGCTTAATTTCAATGCTTTTATATCCATAATAAAGAACGTACGGGTGACGAAATACGGGGTTGACATTAACATGATTGGTAAAAATCTTTACTAATTCCAGTTTTATCACTGGAAAGACAAAGAGAAAGTATTAAGAGGTCAACCATGGCACTTTGACAAAGTTGCCATTATTTTGACAGAGATGGACGAGGCCTTTATGCCGTCGGATTCGCAATTCTTTGAGCTTCCAATTTGGGCAAGAATTTATAATGTTCCTTTTTGGGGAAGGTATAACGAGTCTAATGCCCGTGTGTTGGGGAACAAGATAGGAGAGTATATGGAAATAGACAAGATAGATAGCCTTGGTATGGAAAAGTATCTACGTATCCGTGTTCGCTTGGATGTTCGAAAACCTCTGAAAAAGCAGGTCTCTATCAAAGTTAGGGGTGGGGATATATGTTCATGTCCGGTGAAATACGAAAAACTTCCGCTATTTTGCTTTTATTGTGGTAAATTGGGTCACGGTACAAACGAATGCAAAGTTGTCTTTGGGGATCTTTCTCCGGTTAAAAATTACAGGCCATCGTTGAAAGCTTCACCTTGGAGACCCATGCGTGCTGATCTTGAGACAAAAGAAGGGCCGACAAACACAAAGTACAGTAGGAAGTTATTTTTTTCCAAGAAAACCTCTCCTAAGGAATTACAACAGGATACACATAGTAGCATCATTAACGTGACTTCTTTGTTGGGCAAGGTGGGCCTTGGTAATGACGAGGATGATTTGGATTTTTTTGTGCAGGTTCCTGATTTCGACGTTCGAGACGCGACAAAGAAGACTCCCACAGTTGATAAGGATAATCAGAGGCCAAGGGGTTTAGTTTCAGATGGTGGAGATGAGGTGTGTGATATCTGGAAAGTGTCCTCTTCACCACAGATGGTGGAATCTGAGCTTATTGAAAAGAATAACATTCCATCGACCAATAAGAAAGGGCCTTCGTCTACAAAGAAAAGGGTTCAAAAATGGACAAAATTGATTAGAGATCGTCTTGCTCAGGGGCGAAGACGCTACATCTCTTTCCAATAGGTGAAAAAAGATCCTAGGAAGATGTCTCTTTTGATGAGCAAATGGATGATATTGATGATAGTGGCAATTTCAAAAAGCGAATAGTTCCTATGGAGGTGGATTATGATAAAGCTCAAGTTCTTGAGAACGTGGCGAGCCCCACGAGAGGGCTCTCGGTGATCAATGAAGGGGGTGATTTTTTGGAATTGCCGAGGGTTAGGGAGTCCCTTGTCAGTTAGTGAACTTTTGTCTTTAGTGCGTAGATACTCCCCTGAGATTCTCTTTCTCAGTGAAACTAAGAGTAATAAATCGGAGATTCGTCGCATCCATGATAAGTTGGGGTTTTATAATAGTATGTGTGTGGAGGCTAAGGGTCGTGCGGGGGGCTTGGATTTGTTTTGATTAGGGGATGTCGAGGTCGAAGTTAAAAAGGTAGATGGTCATTTTATGGATATGTTTGTTAGATCCGATGGGGTTAGGGATTGGCGATTGACTGGCATTTACGGGTGGTCGGAAAGCGGTCAAAAATATCACACGTGGGACATGATCAACTCTCTAGGGAGTGATTATTCTCTTCCTTGGGTTCTTGGAGGTGATTTCAATGAGGTGCTTCTCGCTTCGAAAAAAAGGGGTGAGAACGCTTGTGATTTCAACAGTTTTAGTGCTTTTCGAGATTGTCTTGATTCCAATGGTCTTAAGGAAATTGATGCTTTCGGGCATCCCTTCACATGGAATAATAGGAGGGTTGAGGGGTATATAGAAGAAAAGCTTGATCGGTGTGTTTCTAATGAAGCCTGGGGGTTCTCTCTTTCCTGAAGCGTTGGTGGAAATTATTACCTGGGATAGGTCGGATCATAGTCCTATCCTGTTATCTTTAAATAGTGGGCTTGGGGATGTTGATAGGAATCTTCGTGAGGACGAAAGAATTTTTCGGTTCGAGGCTAGATGGCTCTAGCATGATGCGTTCGATGAAAATCTTAGACGGGTATGGGGTTCGGCAAAGAATATACATAGGGGGGATCGGGATAAGATAATTGAGGATTGTGGGTCTCGTTTGAAGGCTTGGGACAAAGAGGTTTATAGGGTTTTTCAGAATAGGCTTGGTTGTATGAAACGACCTAAAGTGGTTTGTAAAATGTTTCCTTCTCCTTCAGTTATCAAAGAATACTGTAGGGTTGAGCAAGAGATTCGCACCCTGAGACGGCTGCTTGGCAAAGATGTCGCCCGTGTGTTCTCAAAGACGGTGATAAGAACACCGCCTATTTTCACTTCAAAGTAGCTAACAGGAGAAAGAGGAACAAGCTGAAAGGTTTAGAGGATTCTCGAGGGATCTTCCATAAGAGTCAGGACAGTATGATGCGGGTGGTCACTGAATATTTTACTTCCCTTTTCGATACGTCTAGGCCGGAGATTTCTGTGGACCAAGTAGATTTTATTGACCAGAGGGTTTCGAATGATATGGCGGATCAGCTATCTCGACCATTCTCTCGACTTGAAATTCAGGCGGCTTTATCTGACATGCATCCTTGTAAGTCTCCAGGGCCGGATGGGTTCCCGGCTCTTTTCTACAAAAAGTATTGGGGTTTAGTTGGTGATGATGTTTGTGCGGTGGTGCTGGATTTTTTGAACCATGGGTTCATGCCGGATGACATCAACTTCACTCATGTGGTGCTTATTCCGAAGACCAAGAATCCTAAGAAGATGACTGAGCTTCACCCATCAGTTTGTGCAATGTCTCCAATAAACTTATGGCGAAGGTTTTGGCAAATAGATTAAAGTCTTTTCTTCCCGAGTTAATTAGTGAAAACCGGAGTGCTTTTGTGCCAGGAAGATTGATTACCGATAATATTGTTTTATCTTCTGAGGTTTTTCATTTCTTGAGTAACAATCATGCTAAGAGGCTTGGGTTTATGGCGCTCAAGTTAGACATGAGCAAGGCCTACGATCGTATAGAATGGGATTTCTTGGCTTGCGTTATGATTAGGATGGGCTTTCCGGCCTCTTGGATTTCGCGGGTGATGCATTGTGTTACGACAGTTAAATACTCTTTTTTGGTTAATGGGGTGGCTTCGGAGGTGGTGGTTCCTAAGAGAGGGTTAAGACAAGGCGATCCGTTATCCCCATATCTTTTTCTTTTATGCGCTGAGGGTTTGGGTAAGCTTATTGAAAAAGCTCATAATGATAATCTCCTTCATGGTATTTCTATCTCCCGTAGGGCGTCGGTGCTCTCCCATCTCCTTTTTGCTGATGATAGTATGGTGTTCGCCCGTGCTAATGTTCGAGAGGCTGATGCTATTATGGGTATTCTGCAAAAGTACGAGTCTCTTTCGGGTCAGAAATTCAACTATGACAAATGCGAGGTCTCTTATAGTAAATGTTTGACTTTTGATATTAGAAAGAGGGTTAGCTCTACGTTGGGCTTCAAGGCGGTCTTATGCCACGATAAATACTTGGGTCTCCCGCCTTTGTTTAAAAGATCCAAGAAACTCTCCTTCTCTGGTATTAAAGGCCGCATTTGGAAAAGTTGCAGGGGTGGAAAGAAAAGTTGCTTTCTAAAGCGGGAAAGGAGATTCTGATTAAGGCAGTCGCTCAATCCATCCCAACTTATGCGATGAGCTGCTTCAAGCTCCCCAACTCTTTTTGCGAGGATATTGAAAGTATTATTAGAAACTTTTGGTGGGGCACCTCTAGTTCGGATCGTGGGATACCTTGGAAAGTTTGGAGTGATTTATGTCGCCCCAAGAGCGAAGGGGGTTTAGGCTTTAGAGATTTGAAGCTTTTTAATCTCTCCCTCTTAGCGAAGCAATTATGGAGAATTCATGTAGCCCCTTTGTCCCTTCTGGCTCGAGTTTTAGAAGCTCGATATTTTCCTATGATGACGGTTTGGGAGGCTAAGACTGGGTCCAACCCTAGTTATGCTTGGCGTAGTATGCTCTCCTCTTGGTCGGTTCTTGAGCTTGGGGTTCGGTAGAGAGTGAGGGGATGGCACAAAAATTAAATTGTGGGATGATGCTTGGGTCGGAGGTAATGGTACTGGTAAGCTTATTACCTCAAGAAGGCTCTTGGATCATAACGTTACGGTTGATGCTACTCTTGACCATGAAATCAATACATGGCGCATTGATTTAATTGAAGAGATCTTGTTGCCTATGGATGTGGACCATGTTCGGCAGATGCCCGTGAGCAGAACGGGTGCTAAGGATGAGAGAATTTGGACGGGTAGTGAGGACGGTAATTTCAGAGTGCGTGATATATACTCCCTTGTCCTTCATAACCAAATCGATTCACATTGTTCGACGGGTAACGATCCCCTTTGGAAAAAGCTATGGAGTCTTAATATTCACCCCAAAGCCAAGATCTTCTTATGGAGAGCGTTATGGGATATCCTCACCCATGGTTCAAACCTTTGCAAAAAGGTTATTGATAACATGGGCAAGTGTCATAGATGCGATTCCCGAGAGGATAACTCTCATGTATTACAAGACTGTTCTTGGGCTCGCCAGGTTTGGCTTCACATGACTAATATTAACGATTTTCCTCCCCTTATTTCTTTTCATGAATGGTTTGCAAGGATTATGTCTCAGAAAATCAAGCAGGAGGCGAAGCTTGTAGGAGTTTGTGCCTGGCAGATTTGGAGCGCGAGGAACGAGCTTATATTCAACAAAATCTACGTGCCTCCGGATTTGTGCTTTAAGAGGGCAGCTGATATGTTGATGGAGTATCGTAAAGCCAATGAGACTGATCATATGGCTCCTTCGAAGCGTGAAAAGGCTCGGTGGCTTCCTCCTAATCCGGGGTTCCTCAAAATCAACGTCGATGCCGGTGTGAGCTTAAAAGATGATAGATTTGGCCTTGGACTGGTAGCTCGTAACCACGAAGGGGAAGTCATCTTGACGGCTGCAAAATCGGTATGGTCGTTTTCTACTGTGGAAAGAGCGGAACTCCAAGCTTTTGAATGGGCGGCGGAGTTGGTTAAAGAGCATAATTGGAGCCATGTCGTTTTGGAAGGTGACGCTCAAGTAGCTGTTAATGCTCTCAATGGCAAGATTCAGCGGGGATTCATTCTCAAGTGGTGGTCCTTAACATTCAAGTTGTTGTCTCGGACATTCCCTCGGTTGCCTTTAGTTTTTGCTTTCGTGAGGCCAATAATGTAGCTCATCGCTTGGCGAAATGGGGCGTTACTAATGTTTGTTCTTTTGTTAGGCTTGATAGTGGTCCTCCCTAGATCACAGATCTTGTATTTTCTGAGTTGATCTCTTAATAAGAAAGCCTACCTTGATATTCAAAAAAAAAAATCATAATCATTTATGGAAATAAAATGTTGCATTCATATAATGGCAGGAATAATTGCAAGAATTTCAATTCAGTCAAGTTTATTCTTTACAAATATAAAAATTTGGATTTATATTAATAGCAGGAATATTAATTGCAAGATTTTCAATTCAGTCAATTTTATTCTTTTACAAAAATAAAACGTTGAATTCATAATAATGGCAGGAATAATAATTGCTGGAATTTCAATTCAGAAAATTTTATTCTTTTACGAAAATAAAAAATTATGATTTATATTAATGGCAGGAAATTAATTTAAGGAATTTCAATTCAGTCAATTTTATAAGTTGACGAAAATAGAAATTGTCTTTTAATACAATGGCATGAATTACAATATAAATACACCATTTGACCAACTTAATTATTTGCTCATATCATTTCTCTTTTCTTAAACTTCAGTGTTGGTGAATAATATTTTCAATTATAACCATGAGCTTAAATTACATTTAGTAATTACAGAGTGATAGGAGGCCATGGAAAATTAATACAAATGTCATATGTGGGAGTATAAAGAGAGAGATGTGACCACATCTATTCACTTAATCCTAGTGGATGAAAAGAGAACATCTATAATGGCTTCAAGGGAAAAATTTACAATGTCAACTCATTCTAAATCCTGTGTGTTAGGAAAATCATTTTTTTAAACAAAATTTGGAGTTAACCCTACAGTGGGTGAGTATAGATCAACTAAATATGAATGGAAGATGTTCCTCTATAAAACATCAATAATCGAAGAAATTCCATACTTGCAAATTAGCAAATCCATTTTTAGCTTTGTTTCATTCTCTAACATTCTTGACAATGTTCGAAAATACAAGTTTCTTTTAGGTAATAAGTTCAATAATTCTTTTCTATTCATAAATAGAGAAATTTTTATTTTTCTATGTAATAACTTATATACAACTTAATTTCAGATGTGATTGGTAAGGTTATCGCGATTATAATGAAAATTCCCTCAAAAAGACTGTTAATATAGAGTTAAAAGATGAAAGGAGCATAACCATTTTGTGTTTTTTAATAAATAAAGATTTAAACTATTTTGTGTTTTTATTACGCACTTTCATTTAATATTTTCATTCATTTAAAATTTTATTAAGATATAAACATATTTAAAAATTCGTACATTTATAATTCGCAAAAGCCTCTTAAAATCAATGAAAATTATTCATTGACAAATGTATCCTATCATAATGGAACACATATGATGAAATAGAGGAACTAGTTCTTTAAAACAAAGTATTAATAAAAAATCCAAAATAGATTTAAGACCGAGAGGAAGGAGGCCACCGTCAATACACTCAAAGCTGGCGCCTTGTTTTCCCTCTCATGTCTTGCATTCTTCATCTTCCGCCATTAAAATCAACCTTTTTTTCTCTCTTCTAACCCTAATTTTTCCCTATTTTCATGCAATTTTTTAAAAAAAGAATCCTAATTTTTCATCATATCAATCAAAATCAATGAAAACCACAGGAAAACTCTTCACAGTAGGATTGATTACCTTTTGGTACTCATCGAACATTGGCGTAATCTTATTAAACAAGTATTTATTAAGCAATTATGGATTCAAATATCCGATTTTTCTCACAATGTGTCACATGACTGCTTGTTCTCTTCTTAGTTATATCGCCATTGCATGGCTTAAGGTTGTGCCGATGCAAACTGTTCGATCTCGTGTTCAATTTGCGAAGATCGCAGCATTGTCGGCCATTTTTTGTGCTTCTGTTGTTAGTGGTAACATCTCTCTCCGCTATCTTCCTGTTTCTTTCAATCAAGCTGTTGGTGCTACGACGCCGTTTTTCACTGCCATTTTTGCGTATTTGATGACCTTTAAAAGAGAAGGATGGCTTACTTATGTTACTCTTATTCCTGTTGTTACCGGCGTCATCATTGCTAGTGGGGTACGTTCTATACAAATTATATTTTTTTAAATGATAATTTGTTCATCTTCTTTTCTTATTTTCTTATGAGAACAAGATTTTTTTGTAAGGTTATAATTTGTGATTGATATGAATTTAAACTCTTAAAAATATAGTGTTATAATTGGTGAGAAATGAGAATGAGCTTATTATTTTTATGTTATGATTTGTTGATAATAAGATATGGGTTAATAAATACTAATAGTTACATAGTAGGACTTCCATCAAGCACTTTTGTCAACACATCTTCTTATGTATAAAACAGATGCATTCAAGTGGAATCTTGCTTGATCTGTGTTGATGCATATTGGTTTGCCAATTGATGAAATTATAAATTGTAGTGTTTAAAGCTGTTTACTCAAAATCTATGAGATGCTGAAGAATGAGGATTAATATAAATTTCTATTATTTTACAATTTTGGGTCCTTGCTTATACACTTGCATACTGTAATGAATAAAAAAGATGGGTCAATTTTATTTTAGTAGTTCGTTGGTGAATGATTTGGGTGTTTGTGTGTGTGGAATGGGTAAAATGGGCATGGCTGGGAAATTGTTTATGGCTAATGGTGCGGTAAATGTGCTGAGCCAAGTTAGCTGGTTCATGTTCAAGTGATGTTGACCTGAGTATTTGTTTAAGCCTGATTTGCTTACAGATTACCATGCTGTTGGTTAGCTCTTCTGTTAAATGGAGCCAATGCCATGAACAAACTTTATATAATAGTTTTCATAGCTATTAGCTGATTTCTTAAATTATGGAGACTTTTCCTTTTGGATTTCATTACTTATGGCATTACGGGTGATGGAAAGTTTTGATAGAGACTTTACATAATGTTGAGAATTATGTGGATTACGGAGGGATAAAAGGTTTTTGTGGGTGGAATGGATGAATTGTGAAGTGCACATTATAAGAGATGATGTTTTGTAATCTCTAGGATAATTGTTTCCTTATTTCATAGGATATAGTAATCTCGATGCAATTTGATTTAGTTTAATTTTTATTCAAGGGAAGTTTACTAGCTAGTAAAGCACCAATGACAACAATAACTTGAATTGCATCTAGAACAGGTTTGAAATATTAATATGCACCTATACACTTATGAGGTAAGTCCAAAGAGAAGCTGTTGAAATATTCAGTCTTATTATTTCTAGTGTATTGTAAAAGAAGAGGGCTGATTGGCGACATTTTTAAAACGAGGGGCAAAACCAGAGTTAAATTACATTTTTAGGCTTGTATACATCATGAAGTTGTGAACGCTTGATCCCATTTGCGTTCTCTCTATCAAAATTTATTGGCATTCCTGGCAAGTGGTAACGATGGTGATATTCTTTAGGTAATTGGTACTGTTTTTATTACATGAGATCAGTATAATATGGAGAATACTACTCTAACTATTAATCTTCAATTTGATTTTCAATTTGCCTATTCTTTATACTTTTTTTAATTGTTCATTATCGTTAATGCTTGTTTGTAGGGAGAACCTATGTTCAATTTATTCGGGTTTATAATGTGCGTCGGAGCAACTGCTGCACGAGCCCTCAAGACAGTTCTGCAAGGAATTTTATTATCTTCTGATTCGTAAGATTACTCTTCAGTAGTGGTGGAAACGATGGTATATTATATGATCTTCATAGGAAGTTGTTTTGATGGATTTACAAAATATTTGACAGGGAGAAGCTGAATTCTATGAATCTCCTCATGTACATGGCTCCCATCGCTGTTGTCTGCCTCATTCCAGCAGCACTCATAATGGAGAAAAACGTAGTTGGGATCACAGTAGCTCTTGCTCGAGAAGACCGCAGCATCGTTTGGTATCTGCTCTTTAATTCTGCACTCGCTTACTTTGTGAATTTGACCAACTTTTTGGTCACAAAACACACAAGTGCATTGACTCTCCAGGTACTCCTGCAATCTTTGTGTTCGTATGTTTTATACTTCATAGCAAGTTTTCTTTTTCTTCCTCGTACCACCCCCTTGAAAACTTTCTAGGAACTACTTACGGCTTGTCAAGAGATTTTGTTTTGAAATATGTTGATGATAGTATGGTAATTAGAATTTGTACTAGTCAACATTGCAAAGGATGAAATTGTGGAAATTATGACCTTTTGAATAGTGATTCTCCTGTGACCTTCACATCCATTTTGGTAATTGTTCGAGGTAATTGCGAGCATTAAGGAAGTTTGTGGACAATTTTACTTGTAATACAGACCAGCTGATCCCTAGATGATGAATGTTTTCTGCTCCTTTTTTATTACTGACTAACACCAAAATGGCAATATGGCAATGCTGTCATGGAATATAAAACTCTGATCTTCAATGTGACAAGACATCATTGAGCCGCTCCTTAAAGAGTTAAATTGCTTGGGTAGAGATATTACCATTCACTGCACACTCTGGGATGAAATTCTGGAAATATAAATACATGAGCCGGGTTGCTTACAGCCTAGAATGTTCAAGTTAAATTAAGGTTTCAGAGTACTATATGCGCTAGTAGTTTCAAATATAGGCCTGTTTAGTTTGTGATATACTAACTCACAAGCTGTTTTGAGTCTGATGTAGTTCTTAACATGAAACTTTCATTAATCATATATGCTAAAATGCTTCTTGTTTCAGGTTTTGGGAAATGCCAAGGGAGCTGTTGCTGTTGTCGTCTCAATTTTGATATTTAGGAATCCTGTATCAGTAACAGGAATGCTCGGATATTGCCTTACTGTAATTGGGGTTATTCTCTACAGTGAAGCCAAAAAACGGAGCAAATGAAGAAGTTTCGGTATACAGATCTGTAATTCATAGTTTTAGGCCACCAAACATGTTGCAGACTTCATGTTATGGTGAAAATTTTGGGAACTTTGGCTAGCAAATCTGAAGACCCAATTTATATCCAATTTGTTAAGCTGAGACTTGTTTACACAGGATCATGAATTTTACAACTACTCGGTAATTTTTGTTCTGATTGAGTTTCACATAATGCTTTATTTGTACGAGAATTAATTTTTGTCGTATAAAGCTGAATTCTAGTGCCGCTTATGATGAACTCTAATTTGCATAATCCCTACCTACTTAAAGAAGGACAATTGACAACCAACCCTATGAGCTTAGAAGTATTTGTAGTTCTTTAATTTTGCATTATAATATTTATTACAGAAAGCATAACACATGAACTAAAAAATTCAGCAGATCTTAAAGAATTACATTGTATTTTAAGGTTGTATTTTTTTTCCCAAAAGCACGCGAGAGGTGCACTGGGACGAGCCAGAGCTCCTTGCGCGTCACTAGAAGTGCAAATCCAATAGATTTATTTTGGCTCAGAGATTGCATTTGGTGGCTTCCAAGTACAAGGTTTCAAGGCCATTAGTTGTGAATTGTGATGTATGCATTAAGTGCAAATTCTTCGACTGCACATAGTCTTGTCTTGCTGCCTCCGCCCTTTTAAGCCCTGAAGTTGTCTATGAGTCGTTTGTTACTTGTTTATTGTTTTGTTGTTGAACATAAATTGGTTTAACAAGAGGTTTGATTATTAATATTAAACACTAAAAATGTAAATGAGTTTTAGTATGAACTTGTACAAAATGTGATATGTCCTTCCAATTATAATGTAGCTATCAATCTCAATTCTCAAACATGTGTTTTTTAATTATTTTTTTTCTCCTAATACTACTTTTTCAACTGATAAAAATGAATGAAATTTTAACAGAAATAATTTTTATTATCATTCTCACTGTATAGTATATAATATCAACAAACAAATAAATCGTAAAATATTTAAAATTGACTAATACGTGTAAACAAGTAAATGCATATTGTGTTAGTAGTCAACAAATAACTTAAAGAACACAGAAAGGTGATTGAAATTAAATTTAAAGCACTTAAATTCCACAATGAAATTAAGATCCATATTTATCTGGACGAAGCTTGCAAGATGCAACTTCACGCTATTGAGACTTGAGAGCTTGAGCCTCGAGGTGTTCCGTCACATGCTAACAAAGCCTTAAATAATAAAGTTTAGTTCTACATTCTATATAAATATTTAGGACAATCCTATTAATTACAATTAGTTAATAAAAATTAAGTTGGGTACAAATTGATTATTTTCACTTTTATAAGTTTTTCAAATTGCTTTTACAACAAAATTAACTTTTTTTTTTAGTAAGTTAGCATGAGTCTTATTCTAAGTCATTTAATAATTAGATCAGTTAGAATTAACTTAACAATTTCAATGTCAATGCGACTTTGAATTATTAGTTGATTCAACTATGGTTCCATTCAATTACTAACTTCGAACAAAATTCAAATTTTGGTTACTGTAGTTTAGGTCATGACGATGTAAAATTATCAACACCAATTATCTTTTTAGTTCGCATTTCACCCTTTTAGTACAAAAGTTTGAATAACTCATGTAAATTTTGAAATAACTTTTTATATTGATTTTCAAGTTACGAATACTCGGTTGGATGTTAAAGTTCATATCACGTCCTTTGTGCACAACTCTATTTATTGAAAATAATTTGGGTTTACAAATATTATAATAATACAACAATTGCAAAAATGTAATCGATAACTCAATCATCTTTGGGTTTATATATATATATATATATATATATATATATATATAGAAAAGGTAATCTCTAATTTTAGGAAACTAAATAACTACAAAGTAATTACCAAATCAAAAGATGTACAAAATATATAAAATATTATTTTATTCAAAGATATGCTATTCTAATACACCCCCGCAGTCGAATTGGGAGGCTTGCGGACGCTAAGAATGGACCGAAAATCATCAAAGAGAATCTAAGGAAGGCCCTTGGTAAAAATATCAGCAATTTGATAGCGAGATGGAACATAAAGTACGCGAACATCCTCACGTTGCACTTTTTCCCGAACAAAAGGTATGTCCATTTCAATATGTTTAGTGCGTTGATGGTGAACTGGGTTTCTCGACAAATAAACAGCACTAACATTATCACAATAAACAAGAGTGGCCGTAGAAATGGGAAAATGAAGCTCAAGTAGTAAGTTACGAAGCCAGCAAGTCTTAGATTCAACATCAGCTACACCACGATATTCAGCCTCAGCACTGGACTTAGATATAGTAGGATGAAGCTTAGCAGACCAAGAGATCTAATTATCACCGAGAAAAACACATTAGCCAAAGGTAAAACTACAGGTGTCAGGACAACCGCCCCAATCAGCATCAGTGCATGATAATAGAGAAGAGATGCAAGACTTATATAGTCGCGGTCCATGATCAAGAGTACCCTTGACATATCGAAGAATGCGATGAAGAGCAGTCATATATTCAACCCGAGGATCATGCATAAAAAGACAGACTTGTTGAACAGCATAAGAAATATCCGATCGAGTGAAAGTGAGATACTGCAAAGCCCCAGCCAAGCTACGATATAGAGTAGGATCATCATAAGGAGAACTAGCATCAGCACAAAGTTTACTAGAAGTAGTGACAGGAGTAGGAGCAGGCTTGCATTGAGACATGCCTGCTTTATCAAGAATCTCAGTAGCATATTTGTGTTGACAAAGAAATAGACCTGTAGAATTCCGACAAACAGCGATGTCGGACTCATAATAAAAAGAGAAGAATTAGAAATGTTGTTAATAAAACCAATAATAGTCACAAAATCAACGAATTGTTAATATCAGGCCCGAGGAGCCTGCTTAAGACCAACGCATTTTTAACATCCAATTGATGAATAGACCAAGACTTGGACAAAGCAATACTCAAAACAATGCGAATAATAGCGGATTTGACCACTAGGCTAAAAGTCTCATCACAGTCAATGCATTCCCGTTGAGACTTACCATCACCAACTAGACGTGTCTTATAACACTCTAAAGAACCATCAAACTTGGTTTTGACCCGAAAATTCCACAAAGAACAAATCACGTTAGCATTAGGGGCTGAGGGACAAGATCTCAAGTATTATTGTCACTCAAAGCATCAAACTCCTCTTTCATGGCCTATTTCCAGTTTGGGTCACTGAGGGCATGTACGGGATTTTTGGGAAGAGGGGAAAAAGAAACGAAAATGGCATGAGATGTGTATTTGGGATTGGGTTTAAATATGTCATGTTTGCTACGCGTAATCATGCTGGGTGGAGAAGGATGAGAGGATGATGACGGGTGAGATGAGGAAGATAGTGGGCTGGGAGGAGGATGATCTGATGGGCTGCATGAGGCAGGCCCAACAGGGGGAGAGACAAATGGGTTGGTTACTAGGTTGAGCCTAGTGTTTTGAGGGGAGAGAGGGAAGTTTGGGTTTGGGGGGTTGTTGTGGGTCTGTTAGCATATGTTGGGCTGTTTAGAGCGGGCACATGTGCGGGGTAAAGAGAAGCTGGGCTGGTAGCGGGAAGGGGAGGAGGAATGGAGGTAATTAGGCTTCGCTCAGCACTAGGCCGAGTAGAGAAATTTGATGGGCTGGAGGGAAAATGGGTGGTAGGCTAAAATAGAAACAAAGAGAGAGATTCTTCTAGGAAAGTGTACTCGTGAGGAGTATGATTAGAAGATTGAGAAAAGGGGAAAGTGGTTTCGTTAAAAATGATATGACGAGATAAAATAATTTTGTGAGATGTGAACACGGATATCCCTAAAAGACACATAGAGAGGAGTGAGGTTGTAATTTGTGGATTTTGAAGGAAGGGATAAGAGGAGAATAAAAACACCCGAAAACCCGTAGATGTGTATAGGAAGGAGATTTGTGGTAAAGTAAATGAGTGGGAGTGAGATTACCAAATAACTTAGATTGGAGAATGTTGAGAAGATAAGTTGCGGTATTTAAGGCGTGGGGCCAAAAATACGGTGGAAGAGACGCATGACACAATAATGTACGAACAACATTATTAAAAGAGCGTATTTTTCTTTCGGATTTTCCATTTTGAGAGAAGTTTGAGGATAAGAGAAGTGAAGAGAAATACCCCGAGTAGTACAAAATTGCTGAAAACGTTTATTGTCAAATTCACCCCATGATCGCATTGAAAAGATTTGATATTAAGCTCAAATTGGGTACGAACATAATTGGTAAAATTGACAAAAATATCAAAAACTTGAGATTTGCGAAACAATGGAAAAGTCCATAAAAAATTAGTATAGTTATCAAGAAAAAGAACATAATATTTGTGGCCTGATAGGACTTGAAACAAGAGACATCCATAAATCACTATGAATAATCTCAAAAGGACGAGCACTCTTAGACAAAGAAGTAATAAAAGGCAATCTAACATGTTTACCCAAGGGGCAAGAATGACAAAAAAAGAAAGGATCTTTATTACATTTAATTAAACGAGAAGAGTACAAAAGTCTAAAATTTCATTTTCCGGATGAGCTAAACGGGAACGCTAAAGACTAGTAGAAGAAACAAGAAAAGCCGAAAGGAGTGGATGGACAGGCTCTATGTGCCGATTCGAACGGATAAAGATCGTCCGTGCTATTAGATCTCAGGACGATTTTCCCTATGGCCAAGTCCTTTGCAGAAAAGCCAAAGGGACAAAATTCAACAGAAACCATATTATCATGAGTAAATTTACAGACATAAATAAGATTTTTGATAAGTTTAGGGGCATGTAAGACATTTTTAGAGTGGGGGATTTTTGTTAAAAAGGATGTGAAAGGTGCTCGTGACCGTGAATCGGAATTATATGACAATTTCCAACGATAATAGCATTATATAAATGATGCTTTAACGGAGAATAATTTATATTACCTTGACAACGAGTCATATGAGAAGTTGCACTCGTGTCCATGTAAAATTTCTCATCCGAAGAAGACAAAGATAGAGTAGTCATTGCTTGATCAATATCCGTAGGAACATAACCCGTAGGAGAACTAGAGCCGCTGTACAAATTGTATGCTGGACGTGGGCCAAGAAGCCCAGAAGAAGATGATGAAGTGGGTGGCCTCTGACTAGTCCAAGAATTGATGGGAAATGGACAAGGAGGACAAGCCCAAGTTGGAGGAGCCCAATATGAACATGGATGTTGATTCCAAGCACCAAAGGAACTTGGGCCAGAGGTTTGGTATTGTCAGCTGGGCCTATTTCCATAATAGTGTTGTTCCCCTTTGTGATGTGACCCAGCAAGTCCACTGTTGTTGGTGGTACCGGGGTAGTTGTCTCGGTCGTGCCGACCACCACGGCGATGGGTGCGACGGCCACCACGATAAGAAAGGGTGCCACGTGACTCAAAATTTTCGAATTATTCGAATTTTGAGGTTTGGGAGTGGTAACAAGAGTCATGTCATTAGAAGGAGAATGAACTTTACTATTAAGTGCTCTTTCAATTCTAACATAGAGCGGAGAGTATCAAACGATGGAACGCGATTCATATATTGAACCAAGGAGCAAACAGTACGGTAGTCGGAACTGGGGATAGCAACGGGTCGGATCGGGACCGGGTCTTGGTGGACCCGAATCCATATCCGTTTTCAAGAATAGGGTCCAGATCCGGATCTGCGGGTCCAGTTTTTCAAGACCTAGATCCGAATTCGTGGATACTGCAGATCCAATACCGGATCCGGGTCCAAAAGGGGTCTTGTTTGGTTTTGTCCTTTTTTATATTTTCGGATCGTTTTGAGATTGCCATAATGCTATTCATAGACTAATGATAATAAAATATATATTTTCACAATCGATCACTTAAAAAAAATTATACAACTTATTGTCTTCAAAATATCCAACGAACACATTAAAATTGTTTGTTACATAAATAAACATAGCCCATACACAATCTTTCATTCATAATAACTTAATATAATTAACAAAAGTCTATCATTCATGTTCATAGTCATCCAATCTTCCCAATTTGTCAATATTCTTCAACACTAACATCATCAAGATCCTCCAAACCAAAAAAACTCATTAATAGTTACTATTTTAAAAAATTTAAATATAAGATTATAAATTTATAACGCAAAATAAATACCATATCAAGAATGTCCATTGTTTCCACATCCTCACCATCTTTGTTTATAAGTGAACAAGCATAAGTTCCTTCAATATTATCTTCAATAACAAAAGATAGAATTACATTAGTTCGTAAAAGAATAAACTAAATGTATAAATTAGTATAAAATCATCTTTGACATCATCGATTATCCAATTTTGCAAGCACATCAAAGCCTCCACTGTTTGAGAATGAAGCCTAGAACAGTGAGCGCTAACTACCCTTCCACCCGTGCTAAATGTTCTTTTCGAAGCAACCGATAAATTTACTAGTCATCAATCAAAACAAATCAGCATAAATCTACCACTAAACTTAACATAAATCAAACACTACTCAACATTAAAAATAACTCAATCAAAACAAATCAACATAAATCTACAACTAAACTTCACATAAATCAAAAATACTGAACATTAAAAATAACTCAATCAAAACAAATCAACATAAATCTACTACTAAACTTAACATAAATCAAAAACTACTCAACATTAAAAATAACCCAATCAAAACAAATTAACATAAATCTACCACTAAACCTAACAGAAATCTACCACTAAATATAACATAAATCAAAAACTACTTAACATTAAAAGTAACTCAATCAAAACAACTAAATTCAACTTATATCTACCACTAAACTCAGCATAAGTAAAACTAATCAACATAAATCAAAAGAAATGTAGAAAAAAAAACAAAATTAGGGTTTATACCCTCAAATCCACCGGCAATGAAGGAGCAACAAGAGTGTTAGTGGCAGGTGGAAATGGCGGCGTGGGACTGGGGTCTGGGAGGCTGTGGGCTGCGGCTTCAATTCGTGGGAGTGGCTGTGAGAGTATGAGATTACCTTTAGGGTTTTGTGGGAGTGGGACTTGGGAGAGTCTTCTCACTTCTGGGTATTTGATTTTTGAATTAAGTGAGAGATGATTGTGGGTTGTCATGTCACGTGGGCATGGGGTATTTGAAATAAGTGAGAGTCTGGGAGACAGTGAGTTACTTTAGGTATTGTAAATTATAATTTATATATTTAATATATTAAAAAAAAACGGGTCCTTAGATTCGCGGGTCTAGCTCTGGGTATATTTCTCTTATCTGAATTCGGATTCGTGAATTTTAATTGGACCCGGATGCGACCCGGATCCGATGGGTCTATTTTTTGGACCCAGATCCGTGAAAATGGATATAGATCCATGGATCTGGGTCGGGTCCAATACCC
Organism: Amaranthus cruentus; assembly: GCA_019425755.1. Lineage (NCBI taxonomy): Eukaryota > Viridiplantae > Streptophyta > Magnoliopsida > Caryophyllales > Amaranthaceae > Amaranthus > Amaranthus cruentus. The sequence goes on from CM033464.1 coordinate 10,758,523, forward strand.
ATTGCCATCCCTAGTCGGAACTCAAACCATGAAAACTTGAAGAGCCAAACGATTGTCGGAGATGGTGGTGCTAAGATTATTAAGAGTAAGAGCAAGACTTTGAAGTTCATTACAATAAGCCTTCACATTGGGAAAACTAGAGAGGGTGATATCATTGAATTGAGATTCAAGATGAAGAATGCGGGAAATTGTTTTAAAAGTTATGTTGGCCCATTTGGTTTTGATGATAACTTAAACATTTATAAACAAACATATTACGTTTTGAGATTGTTGTGTTAGGTTATATATCCGGTCTTCAAAAGGTCGTTGATGAAACCATTAGAAGTTGAAAAGGACATTGCTACTTTACGTTTCAAGATTATGTCAAAATCGGAGAATGTTCAAATCAGAGACAGTGCAGTGTTCCCAGGTCAACCGTCAGAGAATTGGTCAACGAATTTATCAAGAAAATAATTTTTAGTTTTCTTTTTATTTTGTTGTACGGTTGGATAAAATTAAGGAAGCACAAGGAATTAACCGGAAATTAGTTTAATTAACTTCTAAATATTAATTCCTAATATATCTCCTAAAAATTAGGATCTTGGCTATTTTTAGCTAAAAGACAAAAAGGACTTGGAGTAACCTCCAAGTACTCTTAACGGATAATGCCCACTGATCCCACATCATTAAATCATGGGTTTATGGGTTTAAGAGTTCTCATGGTTATATATATTCAACATTTGCAACCGGCACAAATTGGTGAGAGACATACAAAAACGAAAAATCTGTCTAAGTGCCCATGGGAGAGAAATATTCATGAAAATCATTCGAGTGCTCCCATAAAGAATTTCGTGAGATCCAAAAATCAAGAAGAGGAAATCTTGAGTGTTCTTTAATCGCTTATTAATTCCACAAAATTTCCTTGTGCTATCCTTGTTTTGTTCATCCATTTTAGAGAAGTTTTTGTACGGGTTTTTGAGAGAATTTGTAATTAGACTTGGGTAAGTCTAAGGGGAATTGAGAGAATTTTTGTAAAGAGAGAAAGGGAACGAGAAGGAGAACCGAGAAGAGAGAAAGAGAAGGAGAAGAGAGAAGAGAAGAGAAGGAGAATTATTTTTATGTAATAGAGAATTATATTTACATAAAATTAATAAGAGAAGTAAAATCCTTAGAGGGTCGTGGCTCTTTCCCACGTTAAATCTTTGTGTTCTTTAAAGTTTCTTTTATTGCTTTGAGTATTTTTAATAGAGAAATTCCGCAAGAAAAACAGGGCGAAAATACTCCCAAGAGCAACACAACAATTCACCCCTCTTGTTTGCTCCATATCTCTAAGTGTTTCTACAATTGGTATCGAGCCCCGTTCCTCATTTGATCGGAAACCCGAGGCCGTATCTTGGTGTATTAGAGATGCTGAAAATGAACGAACGCATGGAAGAAGGGTACTCTACTCAGAGACCACCTATGTTTGATGGCAAATTCTATACATATTGGAAAAACAGGATGGAGATCTTCATCAAAGCCGAAAACTATCAAGTTTGGAGAGTCATCGAAGTTGGAGATTTTGAGGTAACAACTACCAACTCCAATTACGAGACTGTTCCAAACCTATTACGATCACGAGAAGGAAGATTTTCGAAAATGGAGATGAATGCTCTTGCTATCAAATTACTTCATTGTGGGCTTGGTCCAAACGAACATAATCGCATAATGGGTTGCAAAACAAAAACAAATTTGGGATCTGCTGGAAGTTACCCATGAAGGAGCGAGTGAAGTAAAGCGTTCCAAGATTGACTTGCTCATGTCCAAATATGAAAGATTTGTTATGGAACCGAAAGAAAGCATTCAAGAAATGTTTACTAGGTTCACGAACATCACGAATGAGCTAGTCTCCCTTGGAAGGCTTATTCCCTCTGATGAACAAGTGCGAAAGATCCTAAGAAGCCTACCTCAAGATGATCGTTGGAGAGCAAAGGTCACAGCCATTCAAGAATCTAAAGATTTTACAAAGTTTAATCTGGAAGAGTTGGCTGGTTCAGAAACAAAGGTCGGCTCGCGACAAGCGATCAAGAAGATTGAGACGATGAGGAAGAGGCGCTATCTGTATGCGTAGATTTAAGAAGTTCTTGGGAACAACAAGTATAAAAATTAAAGATACAACAAAGAAAGAGGAACTTCAAATTCCAAAACATATGAATGCCACAAATGTGGAAGTCTGAGAGCATTTCATCAAGGAGTGCCACTATGGAAGAATGAGAAAGCTAAAGGGAAGCAGAAAGCAGGAAGACAACCAACAAGAGGAAACTTCAACAAAACCGATTTTCGCAAAGCCATGATAGCTGCATGGGGAGAGTCCGAAAGCGAAACCGAAACCGAAACTCCCATTGAAGAAGAAGAAGTAGCTAATCTCTGTCTCATGGCCACGCATGATGAAAAATCTAAAGGAAAAGAGGTACAGTCTTCTGATCCATTTTCTGATTACTTATTTAAATTGGATAAACATAGATTAATTAAAATGATTTTAGAATCTCACGAAAATTTAGAAAAACAAAGCGACCATGAGTCTCAAAGCGAAAAGACCTTAAAGCATGCAAAGACCAAATATCCTACCTAACTCTTTTAGGTCCGATGTGCAAACTCGATTCTTTGACTTACTTGATAATAATGTGATGTTAAAAGAATCCATAGAAAAGGTTAAAGAAGAAAACATCATGTTAAACATTGAATTAAATCAACTTAAGTATCAAGAAATGGAATTGAGTTATGAGTCTAATAAAGAAATTAAATGTGTCCTTCTTCAAATGAAATTAGACCTAGAATCCGCCTTAAAAGAAAATGATCGACTTAAGCTTGAATTAAATTCAAGAGATAAAGGGAAAATTAGAGAAGTTCCCAAATGGATTCTTAATGCTAAAACTAAAAGAACCGAAGGTTTAGGATACAATAAAAACGATAAAAAGAAAAAGGTCTACGTTGATCTCCCAAGTAAAAAGGTCTGTTCCTTTTGTGGCAACGGCACACGAAACATCAATGTTTAAAAAGGAACGACAACAAAAAGCAGACCAAATATATGTCGATAGGATTTGGATAAAGAAATTTGATTCTTGTATAATCAACATGGAACCCAAGGATGGCTTGGTTCCACCCTCTAACTAACTAAGTTGTTTTCGAGGTTCTAGTGAGGGAGCACTCATGGTATCTGGCGTGGTCATTCCAAGCACATGACAGCGATAGATCAAAATTTCTCTCACTTTGGAAGCCTATGATGGAGGACTGTGACCTTTGCGATAATATGAAAGGAGAAATCATTGCAAAAGGAAAGATAGGAAGGTCAAGTTCCCATGCTATAGATAATGTATTTTTGGTCGAGAATTTAAAACACAATCTTTTAAGTATTTCTCAATTTTGTGATAAAGGTAACTCTGTAAACTTTACTTCTGAAAAGTGCATCATTTCTAGGAACGACACAGGTAACACCATTCTGGAAGGAATCAGAATAGGGAACACCTACGTGGTGGACCTGCACACTGTTCCTAAAACCAGTTTAACATGTCTGAGTGTTATAGAAGATGACCCTCTTCTTTGGCATAAACGATTAGGCCATGCTAGTTTCTCATTACTTAACACCTTACGATCTAAAGACCTAGTAAGAGGATTACCGTGCCTTAAGTTTCAAAAGAATGAAGTTTGTGATCCTTGTGCCAAAGGAAAACATGCAAGGTCATCCTTTAAACCTAAGAATGTCGTGACCACCTCAAGGCCACTTGAATTAATTCATATGGATCTTTGTGGACCAATGAGAGTCCAAAGTCGCAGTGGTAAGCGATATGTATTTGTTATAGTTGATGATTACAGTAGATTTACATGGACTTTATTTTTATGTAGCAAAGATGAAGCATTTGATGAATTTGTTGCATTTGCCACTAAAATTCAAAAATCTAGTAATAATCAACTTGTCCACATAAGATCGGATCACGGTAAGGAATTCGAAAATTCAAGATTCATGAATTATTGTAATGAGCATGGTATAAGTCACAATTTTTCCGCACCTAGAACACCACAACGAAATGGTGTGGTTGAACGCAAAAATAGAACCTTAGAGGAAATGGCTCGAACTATGTTAATTGCTAGTGGTTTACCTAGAAATTTTTGGGCCGAAGCCGTTAATACTGCATGCTATATATTAAACCGTGTGCTAATTAAACCAATCACTTCCAAAACCCCCTACGAATTATTTAAAGGAATTAAACCTAATATTTCATATTTTCGAGTCTTTGGATGTCGATGTTTTGTGCATGTCAATGGAAAACGAAATATTGGTAAATTCGATGAAAGAAGTGATGAAGCAGTTTTTCTTGGCTATTTATCTCACAGTAAAGCTTATAGAGTTTATAATAAGAAAACTATGTGTGTTGAGGAATCTGTTCACATTATATTCGATGAAACAAATTTTATGACAAGTGAACAAGAAACAGGTGATTTTAAGATAGGTCTTGCTGATCTAGACGAAGATGAAAATACACAAAAAGAGGAAGATCAAGAAGAGCAACAACAGGTTCAGAATGATGAAACTAATCAAGAACAGGAACAACAGACGGATTTGGAACAGTCAGATGTTCCTAATCCAGAAATTCCCAGAGAAGTTCAAGAAGAAACAATTGAAGCTGAACCAAATGAGAGTCAAGTCAGTGAACCTGCTTCCACATCAGTCTCCACAAGAGACTTTGTCCCAAAGCCGTGGAAACAACAAAAGTCACATCCACTAGACTTGATTCTAAGCGACATGGGAAAAGGCATACAAACAAGGTCCCAAATGAGAAACTTCTGTGCACACTTTGCATTTCTATCAACTATGGAACCCAAGAACCATGAAGAAGCATTACGAGATTCAGATTGGGTAGTAGCTATGCAAGATGAATTAAACGAGTTTGAAAGAAATAAAGTGTGGCACTTAGAAGCAAAACCTAAGAACAAGAAGATTATTGGACTTAAATGGGTATTCAGAAACAAGCTGGACGAACATGGCACAATCGTTAGAAACAAAGCAAGGTTGGTGGTAAAAGGATACAATCAACAGGAAGGTATTGACTATACTGAAACTTTTGCTCCCGTAGCTAGATTAGAAGCTATTAGAATTCTTATTTCATTTGCTGCTTTCATGAATTTTAAATTATATCAAATGGACGCAAAATGTGCATTCTTAAATGGGTTTCTAGAAGAAGAAGTATATGTGGAACAGCCACCTGGCTTTGAAAACCCAATTTCTCCGGATCACGTCTACAAGCTTGATAAAGCTCTTTATGGGCTAAAACAAGCACCTAGACAATGGTACGAGAGATTATCTAAATTTTTGATTGAAAACAAGTTCACAAGAGGTAAAATTGATAAAACCTTATTCTTTAAGAATAAAGGTTCGGATATTTTAGTTGTTCAAATATATGTTGATGATATTATTTTTGGTGCTACCCATGAATCGTTATGTAAGGAATTTGCTGACCTAATGAGTAATGAATTTGAGATGAGTATGATGGGAGAATTAAATTTCTTCCTTGGTTTGCAAATTAAACAAACTGCTAACGGTATTTTTATACATCAACAAAAATATATAAAAGAACTTCTAAAGAAATATGGACTAGATAGTGCTAAGACAAACCATACACCCATGGCCACTAACATAAGATTAGATGAAGACTCTAACGGAATTAGTGTTGACCAAACTATGTATAGAGGCATGATAGGATCTCTACTATACTTAACTGCTAGTAGACCCGATATATCCTTCAGTGTTGGTTTGTGTGCTAGATTTCAATCAAATCCTAAAGAATCACATCATACGGCTGTGAAAAGGATTCTAAGATATTTAAAGGGAACTGATGACTTGTCCCTATTTTATCCGAAAAGTGATGTCTATGACTTGAAAGGGTATAGTGATGCAGATTATGCAGGTGATCTTGTGAATAGAAAAAGTACATCTGGAATGGCACAGTTTCTTGGCTCTTGCCTGGTATCTTGGTGTTCCAAGAAACAGAACACAGTTGCCTTATCCACCGCAGAAGCTGAATATGTAGCAGCAGCAGCGTGCTGTTCCCAAATGCTGTGGATTAAGCAACAACTAAGAGACTTTGGTATTAAATTTGAATGTGTTCCTATTTATTGTGATAATACTAGTGCCATTTGCATTTCTAAAGATCCGGTGCATCATTCTAGAGTTAAACATATTCATATTAGGCATCATTTTCTAAAGGACAATGTCGAGCATAAAAACATTATTGTTAAACATGTCAGTACTAGTGATCAAGTTGCAGATATTATGACTAAACCGCTTCCAAGGGAACAATTTGAAAAGATGAGGTTGGAGCTAGGTATGATCAAGATTCACTAAAGTTTAATGCTAGCATTCCTCCTCCAAACAACATGAAAAATTGGAAGGGTTAGATCAACCACAACAACCAAGATTGATCATACAATCATTGCGAGATTTAGGTACGCATCTATTTAAGTATGTGCCATAAACTTTGTCTTGATTGCTTGCTTAAATTGAATAGACCATGTAGCATAATTAATTTTATCTTATTATTATTATCCACATATTATAAAATGAAAAAAGTGAAAAATTTATTATATATATATATTATTATTTTTCCACAAATTCCAGCATTTTATTTTATTTTATTTTATTTCGGTGAGCCAACTTAATTTAAGAAGTGGAAGACGGATCATCGAGGTGTTTCGGGGATCAGTCATCTAAATCGATATATTCAACGAACCTATTCTTACAAACTTGATAACTGCTCGTTACACCTCCTAATACACATGCAAAACCGTCAAATGGAAGTTGTACAAAACCCCTCATAAACCGTCACTTCATCACTTTAAGAACCCACTCCTCACGTCCCATCAATCCCATTCTCCATAAAGACCAAATTACAACTTCAATTCACTTAACCAAGAAACCGTCCATAAGCTATATTCTCTTTCCTCCAAAATCCCTCATCTTCATCTCCAAACAAAACCATGAAATTGCCAAGATCATCATCAATCAGCAAGGGAAAAAGGATTTACTGCTTAGCGAATCATATAAAAGTTAATTTTCCGTCTTTGATGATATCACATTTGGCGGATTGCATTGAGAAGAAAACTATGGTTGGATATGGTGGCCTGTTAACCCATATCTTTAAAAAGTTTGGTGTGCTTCTTGAAATGCCTAGAATTCCCAATGAGTGCTAATAATAAAATAGGTGCTAAGTGTCTTAACAACTTGCATCTTAAATTAAATGACAATGGGATTCTAGAGGATGTAGAAGAAGATGTTGAGTATGTAAGTTCCGGTGAGGAACAAGAGGAAGAAGAAACAGAAGTAAATGGGGAGGATTTGGAAGAAGAAAATCAGGAGACTGTTCCCACTGCCACTACTGAGGCAGAAACAGAAAAGGAACAGGGGGAAGCAGTAAGTACGGGGGAACAATCTGAGGAAGAAGAAGTGGAACTGGAGAAAGTAAAGTCCAGTTCAGAGGACGAGGAAATGAATGTGCCTCTCAAGAACATTAAGAAACAACCTGTGCTCAAGAGCAAGAGGTTGGCGTCCAAACATTCTTCGTGCTTAGATGATGACATGACCTCTCAGACTCCTCCATCACCAAAGCCAAAAACAACTACACCATCCCATATTCCATCACCACCACCATCACCAATTTCCACTTCACCACCACCACACCCAACTGGTTTTGATGATGATCAACTCGCTGTCCCTCCTCCTATTACCCTCGTTTTCTTGCTTACCAAATTTATTGATTTTCAGTCTCAGTTAATTGCTTTTCAAGAAGAAGTTCGTGTTTCACTTGCATCACTCACTGACCAGCTCACTCGGATGGAATCCCGTCTTGGTGCTAAACTGGACACGGTGGAAGTGCAAACCGAATTTATCGATGAAGAGACTGCACCTTGATCCCTCCGTCTGCTTATTCAATCAATTTCTGTAAAATTTAACGTTTGTTGGCCTCATCAACTATTTCACTAAACAATTTACTATCTTATTTTGAGTACCAAGCTGGGGTACGCCCATATGTATTTTTATTTCATGACACCTATGCTACTATGTTATCAACTTTGCATCTCTATCTTATGGTCTATGATGTTTCTTAGCTTGCATTTCTTGATTCATGTTTAGGCGTTTGCTTACTTAGTTTGCTGCTTACTTTCTTAATTTGTCTAATGCTTGCCTTAGAGCTGTGAGTTGATAAGATCTCTCCTTTTTGAATGATGTCAAAAGGGGGAAGATGGCAACAAACTTAACTGTGTCTTGTGAATGCCTATCCTTACTCAGTCTTAGTTCTTTTGTTACCCTACATGTTATGTTTAGTATGCTTAGTATGCTTTAATATTAACTTTGCTTCGTTATGATTTCATGATTACTTATGATTATTCTTGGATTTTACTGATTATGGGATTCATTGTTCTCGTCACCTTGTTTAAGTTTAACCTAGATTCTTATAACTTCATGGTGATTGAAGTACTTAAACTAATGTGTTATTATGTTTAGTTTTTATTTAGTTTCTTAATTTATATAAGTTTATTAGTATATTTATGTTTTGTTTTGTTTTAAGTTCTTATTACTATTTTGTTAAAAACTGAAGTCATGTTTGACCACATGATTTTCGCAAAAAATTTTTAGAGTAATATGTGTTACTAAGAGTTTAGTAAATTATTTGTCATGATTTGATTTACTAAATATGTTTGAACTTGTGTTAATCTCTAGCATGTTCAAAGTTATTAGCTTTACTCTATATTTTTATTAAGTTTGTTTATAAAGTTTGTCATCATCAAAAAGGGGGAATTTGTTGGCCCATTTGGTTTTGATGATAACTTAAACATTTATAAACAAACATATTACGTTTTGAGATTGTTGTGTTAGGTTATATATCCGGTCTTCAAAAGGTCGTTGATGAAACCATTAGAAGTTGAAAAGGACATTGCTACTTTACGTTTCAAGATTATGTCAAAATCGGAGAATGTTCAAATCGAGCAGGTCGGTGTTCCGGTCAGCCGTCGAGAATTGGTCACGAATTTATCAAGAAAATAATTTTAGTTTTCTTTTATTTTGTTATGCGGTTGGATAAAATTAAGGAAGCACAAGGAATTAAGGAAATTAGTTTAATTAACTTCTAAATATTAATTCCTAATATATCTCCTAAAAATTAGGATCTTGGCTATTTTAGCTAAAAGACAAAAGGACTTGGAGTAACCTCCAAGTACTCTTAGATAATGCCACTGATCCCACATCATTAAATCATGGGTTTATGGGTTTAAGAGTTCTCATGGTTATATATATTCAACATTTGCAAGCACAAATTGGTAGAGACATACAAAAGCGAAAAATGCTAAGTGCCCATGGGAGAGAAATATTCATGAAAATCATTGAGTGCTCCCATAAAGAATTTACAGTGAGATCCAAAATCAAGAAGAGGAAATCTTGAGTGTTCTTTAATCGCTTATTAATTCCACAAAATTTCCTTGTGCTATCCTTGTTTTGTTCATCCATTTTAGAGAAGTTTTTGTACGGGTTTTTGAGAGAATTTGTAATTAGACTTGGGTAAGTCTAAGGGGAATTGAGAGAATTTTTGTAAAGAGAGAAAGGGAACGAGAAGGAGAACCGAGAAGAGAGAAAGAGAAGGAGAAGAGAGAAGAGAAGAGAAGGAGAATTATTTTTATGTAATAGAGAATTATATTTACATAAAATTAATAAGAGAAGTAAAATCCTTAGAGGGTCGTGGCTCTTTCCCACGTTAAATCTTTGTGTTCTTTAAAGTTTCTTTTATTGCTTTGAGTATTTTTAATAGAGAAATTCCGCAAGAAAAACAGGGCGAAAATACTCCCAAGAGCAACACAACAATTCACCCCCCCCCTCTTGTTGCGTTCCATATCTCTAAGTGTTTCTACAAGTTATTTTCAACACGGTTCCTAGCATCAAGAACACAATCAATGGGACAAACAATACATTGGAGTACAACAGGACTAATAGCACCATTAGTTCAAGTACGGACAATATCATCAAGGCATTGCCATTCAGAATCCTTAGGAACCGATGGTTTGGAGGAATCATCGGGAAGAATATGAGTCTCCACAAGGTAGGCCCGATAACGAAGCTTGAAAAGAGTAACCCAAGTATTGAAATTGGTGTCTTCGTCATCAAGTTGAATGGGCACACAAATTTTGATGTTAGTAACTGAAGTAATAGGATGTATTTTTGTGGAGGTAGCCATAAGAAATAAAAGAAAGTTGAAGAAGAAGAGAGGGAGGGGCGGCAGCCACTATGGTGTGGCGACAGAGATGGAGGCAGAAGGGAGGAAAAAGAGAAAAAACCAAGACCTAGGCAATGATACCATATTGGAAATGGTTTCCTTGCCATTCATTTCATGAATTGATGAATATATATATATATATATATATATATATATATATATATATATATAGATAGATTTAGGATCAAATGAGAAGGGGTCTCAAAATGAGAAGGGTGAGAAGTAATCTGAAACATTCATTTTTTAGATCAATGGACAGATTTAATTTGTTAATTTTGTTAGTTGCACGCGGTTCAATATTGCTTTTTTCGTGTAATATGAACAAGTTTCTTTAATACTGAACCGGTTCAATATATCATTTTGTAAAGATACTATGTTCTTAGAAAAAGATATTATGTTATGAATAAAGGTTACTATGATTATGTTTAGTTACTGTCTTCTCTTAATCTTATACAGAACATAGTAACTTTCACTAAAAATGACTTTAAGTAACACCAATTGGTAACACTTTTTGATTTCTAGCATTTAGAAAAAAAATTAAAATTTCAAAATAATTAGTTTTGACTTAAGTTTCTTGTATATGTTTATTCAATATTAATTATCCAAAATATGTTTTTTAAACAAAGATATCAGATCTAATTAATTTTTAAAAATTTACACCAACTAATAAAAAAAATGAATAATATTAAAAGAATTTGATTTGAATATACTCCTTCTGAATCATTTTAGATGTCCCATTTGGGTTTTCACGGTTATTAAGGGTGGTGTGGGGTCCATTAAAAAGGTGGTAGTTGGGTATTGGGAATTGAAAAAGTAAGGGTATTTAGGTAAAAAAAGATAGACAAAAAAGGAAATGGGACAATTGATATGAATTTGCCAAATAAGGAAATGAGACAACTAAAATGATTCGGAGGGAGTATTACTTATAGTAATTGAAAAGATCAAGCGGGAAAATAATAAAATAATCTAAATCCTTAAGATAAATTAAAATAAATTTTAAAAATAAAATCAATTCTTCATGACGGTTGAAAAAAAAATCTAATCTACTCTAAATCCCAAAATTGAAGTTTCAACTACTTAATTAAACAATCCCTAAATCACAACCCTATTTCCGTTATTTTGAAGACTCAGCAGATCAGACAATGGCCCCTGCTCCCTCCCCGTCTCTCGATCAAAGCCCAACATACAACTTCTCCACTCACCGGCTCACATGCTCACCATCGCGTCCTTCATCGATCCCCTTATGGTATGAAATTTCTCTTTTCAATATCTATTTGATGATATTTTGTTAATTTTCCAATTCGATTGTAAATTAGAGTAATTCTTGTTTTCAGTAAAAGAATCTGGTTTCCATCATCTTTTTCTTGTCACCGGCACAACTGTTTTAAAAACAAAGTAATTGCAAGATATACCTTCTTGGCTTCTTCTTCATCGTATTCTTGTTTCTTTTTCAAGTGTGTTGTTAAGTTATGGTGCTAGAATGTTCTAAATTGTGTATCGCTTCTTTTCACTTAGTTAATTGATAATTGAGAATACATGCCTTTGAATTGCAAACTTAATTTTTTTAATGATTTAGTCCTCTTCAGATTGAGTTGATCATGTCTCCACAACATGTATATTGTGATTTTTAGTTGAACTTGGTCTTCTATTAATGTTGATGAAACTATATACAGATTTTTGTGGTGATGTTGTTCAACAAAAAAACTTTGAACCACCATATTCTGAATTGGTTGCTCACATGCTGCACACAGCTGTTGCTGCTGATCTATGCTCAAGACTAATCTAGTGTACTGATCTGCTGTCTTCAATGAGCTAGGACCTTGCACAATGATCTACTGATATTGCACAACAACCTGCTAAATACACATATTGAACCAGTACCTACGCTGCTGCTGCTGCAGTGCACTCATACACAAAAAAAACTCTTCTGATTTGCACACTAAACAGAACCGCTGCCTATTGATTTTAACTCTTCTGCAAAATATGGAATTTAAAAGTACATTGCGCTTTTTTGCATTTCTTTATCGAATAAAGTTTGCATCCGTTTTTCGCCATTGATATGTGCTTATTACTTGTTAGCCTCTAGATTGTGAACTAATTGCTCGCAGGCTTCATCATTAGTTCTTTTCCTCAAGTTTCCTTGTATTTTTCTTGTCATTCAACACAAATTTAACTTGAGCTTCTGATTTTTCAATTTGTTTTTGATTTATGCTGATGTGTTACTGCCTTATGTATCCATGGCCTGCATTTGTCCTGATTGTATTTAAAATTATATTTATATATCGCAGCACCCGCTGAAGATAGTGAGCAGAATCATTCCAACGAAGAAGATGCACATGAGATCAGGAAAAAAAGTGCAAATTCATTGCTTCACAGGTGATTTCTTATTTGATTATACTTGTGAATTATAATAGGTTACCGTTCTTGATCTATTAATTAACATTTATCAATGTCGTTGTTTTTAAGGTTTTTTCTTTGAGAGAAAGTTCCATGGCGACTCACCAAAGCAATAAAAAACGACTCAGGGAGAGTTCCACCACAAGGTCAAACGCAATGTGAGGTTCAAGTAAGAGAGAAACAAGGTATTGAAACAAAGACGGGTCAAGCTAAATCAATGGTTCTCCTGGCTCAATTAGAATGAAAAAATCTTGAAATTGTTTGGTCGACGTCTATTTAAATATTAACGTGGAATGAAATGTCATATAGTTGGTTGTGATTCTGTGATTAAAGTTTCATTTTTAAAATATGGATATAGTTTAAAATACAAAGGAGGTGCTGCCGAAATTTCTGTAAATTTATAATTAAACTTGGTTAGGTATTTTTTTTAGTTTTGTGGATTGTTTGTTTTGTAGGCTTATTTGGTTTGGTTTTGCTGTGGTTTATTAAATGTCATCGAGCAGTGTTTGTTTTGTCACTTATAGGGGTTCATCTTATAGCGTTTTTGATATGGTCTTTAATTTCAATGATATGATACAGGTTCAAGAGGGGACAATGGAAACAAATCCTATTAGTGATGATGAAGCTGCATGCAAGCAAGAAGCACACATAGATCACAATGAGAAAGAGCAATAAGAGATTATTAGTTTTACACTATATTTTGTATTTTAGTTGTATAATCAAGTTCTTACGAACATATATATAGATATATTTTGAATATTTTAGTTGTATAATCACTATATTTTGTATTTTAATTTTATAATTAATTATTCACAAAGTGTTACATAGAGTAGTCCAAAGTGATACATTATTGCAAAGTGTTACATTAGCTTACTTTATGAGATTAAAAAGTGATACCTAATAATAAAAAAGTGTTACATAAAATATAATAAGTAACACAATGAAAGTGATACATATGCAACACAGGCAGATGTAGCACCCAAAAAAGTGTTACCTTAGGTCTATAGTAACACTTTAAGTACTTTATGTAATACTTTTTGGGTGTTACATAAAGCCAATTATGTAGTAGTGTTTTAAAATGAACATAGTAACCTTTAATCATAACATAGTATCATTTTCTAAAAACATCGTAACCTTTAATCATAACATAAAATGGAGAAAAAGATCGAAGAGAAAGATAGAGCAGTGATCGTGGTTTTCACGAAGAGAAAAGACTTTGAACAGGAGAGAGAGAACAAGAGTAACCAATTTTTTTACCCGTTAGATTTTCATAAGATCAATGACTATAAATCCTTCTCATCCTTCTCATTTTGAGACCCCTTCTCAATGGATCCCTCCCCTATATATATATATATATATATATATATATATATATATATATATATATATATATATATATATATATATATATATATATATATATATATATATATATATATATATATATATATATAGATTTAGGATCAAATGAGAAGGGGTCTCAAGAAATAAATATCTAGCGTTCATTGTTTAGATCAATGGACGGATTTAATTTGTTAATTTTGTTTGTTGCACGCGGTTCAATATTGGTTTTTTCGTGTAATATGAACCAGTTTCTTTAATACTGAACCGGTTCAATATATCATTTTCTAAAGATACTATGTTCTTTGAAAAAGATACTATGTTATGAATAAGGGTTACTATGATTATGTATAGTTACTGTCTTCTCTTAATCTTATACAGAACATAGTAACTTTTAAAATGAACATAGTAATCTTTAATCATAACATAGTATCATTTTTTAAAAACATAGTAACCTTTAATCATAACATAAAATGGAGAAGAAAATCGAAGAGAAAGATGGAGTAGTGATTGTGGTTTTCACGAAGAGAAAATAATTTGAATAGGAGAGAGAGTAACCAATTTTTTCACCCGTTAGATTTTCATAAGATCAATGGATATAAATCCTTCTCATCCTTCTCATTTTGAGACCCCTTCTCAATGGATCCCTCCCCTATATATATATATATATATATATATATATATATATATATATATATATATATATATACATATATATATATATATATATATATATATATATTATATATATATATATATATATAGGGAGGATCCATGAAATTAAAATGAAAGTAACATTTATAACCATTTATCTTATTAAGATCTAACGGGTAAAAATAAAGATATTGAACCAATAAAAAAATATTTAACCGGTTCTTGCACTCCTTGTTTCGCTCACTTCCTATTTCGCTCTTCACTCTCTCCCCCTCTCTTCGCTCTTCACTTTGAAACCAAATCCCTGTTTTTGCACTCAGATTCTTTGTTGATTTTCATTATCGTTTTCTTTGTTGATTTGGATTTACAGACTCGGAATTTGAGTTGAATCTTCATCTTCACTTGAATTAAGGTATGCTAATTAAAGATTTACATTTTAGGGTTTATGTATCTTCAAACTATTTTAGAGTTTATGTTTTTTAAAAGCTTTTTTCTTCGATTCTTTTGTGTTTTTAGGGTTTATTCTACGATTTTTGGTGTTTACTGGTTTGTCATTGATTTTTTTGTTTTCAATTTCATGGTTATTCATTTTTTTGTTGTTGGAAGCTTTTAGGTTCTTTTGAAGCATTATTTCTTTCTTTTTGTACCTTTGTCTCATATTATTCACATTGTTTATCATAGTTACTTTCCTTTTCAACATAGTAACATTCTTTTTAAATATAATTACTTTCTTTTTATGACTCATTAAGCCTATTAGCTCAATTGGTAGAGCACTATGTTCTTCTTTGTATGGAGGATGTAGGCTCAAATCTTACGTAGGCTATCATTTATACAGAACATAGTATCTTTTAAAATGAACATGGTAACCTTTAATCATAACATAGTATCATTTGTTAAGAACATAGTATATCATTAGCTCAGCAAAGTTTTATTGGTAGAGCACTATGTTCTTCTTTGTATGGAGGATGTAGGCTCAAATTTACGTATGAATGAAAGCATGGAGAAATCGAAGTAGAAATTGTAGAGATCAAGCACATAAAAACCCGAGGAAATCGAAGAGGTAAATGTAAAGATCAAGAAACTGTGATGAATGAAAATCGAATGAGAGAGAGAAAGCAAAATCGTATAAGAGAGAAGAATCAGTGGGTAAATGACATAACAATAGAACATGAAATAAAAAGAGAAAAATTCACCCTTCCATTTTCACACCTCTTTCATTTGATCTATATATATATATATATATATATATAATATATATATATAGCTATACATATATATGTTGTTAGCACACAGTAATAAGCCTATATACTTAACTATTATGTAGCATATGCTTACACACAGCATATACTATATTTGCTATACTTCACCTTATATATAAAGCAGCTTTAGCTAATAACATGCTTAAAAACCCTTAGCTATAATACATACCTTAAACTATGCTGCATGCAACACTATTATATACAAAATACTGCTATATGTATATATATATACTATATCTATATATATAACTTATATATTATATATATATATATACACACACACACACACAAAAAGGCAATCTCTAGTTTTAGTAAAGTAAATAACTACAAAATAATTACCAAATAAAAAGATTTGCAAAACATAATAGATATTATTTTATTCAAAGATATTCTATTCTAATAAAATTATGCAATGGGAGCTTCAAAAACTTAATTAGTATGAAGGCCGTGTTACGCTTTTCTCAAGTATTAATAAAAAAGGTCGTGTTACGCTTTTCTCAAGTATTAATAAAAATCTCTACTATGTACTTGGGTGAATCAATAAGATCTACACATCTAGATACATGATAGCATTGTATTTTTACCAACACATCATTAAGCATCACATTCCTCATCAATTAGGACGCTTTTTAATGTCACTTATATTTCTTTTTATGTCTTTAGTGTCAAAATTCACATTTGCGACGCTTTTTCACGTCACTATTTTTCAGTTTGCGCAACACTTTTATATCAAAGTATCATTTTACGAAGCTTTTAAATATCACTATTTGTCATTAGCGGCAGTGCGACACTTATAGTGTCGCTATTTATGATGCTATACAGACTTACTATTTGTCTTCTTACGACGGTTATAAGCGTTGCTATAAGCGTTTGTGTCATTTTTCGCATTCATAATTATTTTGTCACTATTTCAACTAGCGACGCTTTTTTTCATCTCTAAATGTTTTTTGCGACACAATACAGTGTCATTATCTGCAATATTATGACGCTTATCAACGTCACTATCTGCAATATTGTAACACTTATTATCGCCATTATCTACAATTTGTGACACTCTGTTCCAACATAAATATCTTTTTAATTCACAAATAATATAACGTAAAAACTACTAAACTAAAAAAATAAGATTTGTATAAATACTACATACAAAAAATAAATAAATGTTTGTACACTTAGGATGACCGATGATGCTCAAGTATATGATTTGACCTGCAATAAGGTTGTGTGTAAAGCATTTATCTATCTCGATTCAATTGACGTTGTCATTCACACTATGCTCACATTCTTGTATTCAAATAAATAATACTACCTCCTATTCAACCTAAATGTCCCATATTTTTTTGGCACTATTCACTCATCATTCTTAATTTGTATTTTACTCTCAATACAAGGATTATTATTATCAAATTTTAATAATTTTTAATTAAGAATAATTTGAGATAATAAGGGTTAAAATGTTGCATCGGCAAGTGTGAAAAACTAAATGAGTCATTTAGGCTGAATAGAAGGGAGTATATGAATTAGCTGTGTGCCGTGTGTTGTGTGTTGCACCTACTGATTGTCATTAAGATAGTATATATACTAGATAATCCCTATGCAATACACGGTTTTTTTCATTATTTTAAAAAAACAAAGAATATAAATTGTAAATTATTGGTTATTGAATTTCAATGAAATACTAATAGCATATACTAACTAGTATTTAGTTCATTTTTTATTTTAAAATACTTTTTTATAAGTTATGTATGATGTTAAATAATGTTATTTTATTTAAATTTTACTGATCACTATAAGATTGTTAGTGAAAAATTATTACTTTATGTTTCCAAAATGAAAGTTAGTAAATTATTGTTACGGAGAACAAATTTTTTTGGGTTTCCAAAATGAAAGCTAGCAAATTATCACTTTGTATTGAACAATGAAAAGTCACATACATCCCACTTAAACAATTTAATGAAAACTAATATGATGATAAGTCATATATTTTTCATACATTTTATTAGCAAATAATGACATCACCTGTGATAAATGGAGAGAAAACATCTCTTAAGAAGTTGACAACTCATTACTTTTTGAGTTTGCACATGTCATCCGTATTTTGCTTTATTATAATGTATAAATTACTGGTTTTTAAAAGATCATTGTTCTTCAACATTGTGTTTATGGAAGACTCTTTTTAAAGGTGCTTTTCTTTTTATTCTATGGTCAGCTATTTTAAAATGTCATTTGGCTATAGAGTTACAATTCATGATTATGTTAAAGGGTAGCAAGAGTAGCAACATTGTCACCATGTGGCAAGCAAACAACTTTCCATATCAGATTAAGATCAATTCAAGGCTAGAGAGGTAACGGCATGAAAAAGACAATATTAACACATTGGAATAAAGTTTATAAAGCAAATAAGACGTTGAAGCTCGATAAGCATAACCGTCAAGGTAGTCAAGAGATTTTTCAACTAAAATTACTACTTGGGATCGTAAAAGTAATGAAATCAAGAAAACATTTATCCAACAACATATCTTTTTATACTCTGTAGTGTATGAACTCTACACTACTAGAAATTATCACACATTACTATATAACAAAGTAGCACATTTTAAGGCCGCTCAATCCAGCGAGCAAAGTGCTCAATCAAGCATAATGTCAAGGCCAAACAAAGACTTCAACAAAGATACATGCTTGATTAACTACACTAGGTAAAGCTGGATTATAGATGGTAATTGGTCAAACTTAAATTGAATTGTATATACTCTACTTACTCTACTTCAAGTAAAAGTCAAGCATTTTTTCACCACCACCTTTAACTCAGACCCAAACTTTGTATCCTCCCACTTTAATATGAGAGACTCAAATTATGACATTTTTCTCAAAAATAAATATTTAAATTCGACAAATTCAACTTAATAACTCAAAATATTTGAGATTTACCCAAATTTTACTTAATAACATAAAACAAGCTAATAACAATGATACTTTTTAAATAAGCACAATAAAGTCTAAAAATAATAAAGTACGAAAAAAGTGTTCTATGATGAGGTCCAATAACCAATGAAAAAAACATAAACATAAATCGAACAAGTCAATCAAATTTCAAATTTCAAATTTCATGAAGGCGAAGTCAAAGTCAATCCACATCAAGTCAAGTCAAATGTCAGATTTTTTTCGTAGATCCGACTTGAAGCAGAATTCAGAGTATATGAACTGATTCAGACTCAAATTTAGGTTAGTTTCGGACTATGTTGTCATCCTTAAGACAATTCAACAGAGCAAGACTCTGCTCGTTTCAGCACAAGGTATCTTTACTCATATCTTCTCCAATTCTCTAAATACCCAAAACTAATTGGAGCTATGGAACCAATGAATATAACAATCGAAAGTTCAGAATAAATTTTCATAGATACATTAAAATTAAAACCAAGTTCATCAACAATAAAAAAGTTTACTAAAGCCTAATACAGTATACGCTAATCAGTGATGCTGATTTCTGAATTTTTTTGAACTCAGATTCATGCTAAATCATGCAAAAAAATTACTGAGAAAATCAAGCATCAACCTAAATTCAGGAAGAGGCTTCAAACAGAAGAGATGCGCAATTAGAATTCCAGGATCACGATTCATTTTCATCCTCTTCAATCTTGGGAGCTAAGTAAAACCGGACGTAACCCATTTCTGCAATCTTGTATTCAACCACAACAGGAAGTTCAGACGACAAGCTGATTGTGACCGTGTTTGAAAGGGGAGTTGCCTTGGTGAAAGAGTTCATGTATCGTAGTGCAAAGGTAAGTGACACGGGCTCATTCATCTCAATTATCGTAGAATCTTCAGGCTGCAATTCAGATCATAACATAAGAACAAACAGAAAGTCTAACCACCATTTGTGTTTCAAAACTCATAGGCCATAAGTGACAAGTAATTCAATAAAATTAGAAGGCTTCAATCTTTTACACTTTAATTCTCCATTCGACCTTGAACAATCTTCCTTTTCATTTATCTATTTATTGACTCTATAAATTCTAGCAATATTTTGACTTCTGCTATTTTTCATAGATACAAATGTGACATTCAGTGATTTATTGCATAAGAAAAGATAGTCAAATAATATCTAATTAAATCATCACAATAAATAATTTCATGATATCA
This sequence comes from Amaranthus cruentus, assembly GCA_019425755.1. NCBI lineage: Eukaryota > Viridiplantae > Streptophyta > Magnoliopsida > Caryophyllales > Amaranthaceae > Amaranthus > Amaranthus cruentus. Next base: position 10,778,588 of record CM033464.1, read on the forward strand.
ATTTTTTTCATTACATATCAAATATATTAACTCTGCCTGTGAATGTTTGACACTTATTTTCGATCCCAAGCCCGAATAATGAGAAGGGTGAGTTGTATATTAGTAACAACCAACTCAGTAAAACTTAGTCACAACTCACATATCATAATCATGAACTAAAATCAATTCCCATAGAGGCGACTCATACTCATGAACTAAAATCAATTCCCATAGGGGCGACTCCTTTTCAGCATCAAGCTGCACTTCATAAGTCTGAGTGTACTGAAAATTATGCAAAGATTGCTAGATTGTTTTCCAGAAGCGATGCGCCACATTGTCCATGTGTGGAGTCAAATGGGCAATGACAGGTTACTTATACTAAGATGTCAACCAAAAACAACGCATCACATGATCCGAGTGTGGTGTCCAATATGCAACGGCACATAAAGTTTAAGTATAGAAAATTAAGTAAAACCAAGGGTCTAAGGTGAGAATGCAATCTTAGAATATTAATAATTTGAATAATATATTTGTAAGAGTAGGTAGATATCATAAAAATGAGGAAAATTAACATTTTATGTTTAAAAAAGACAAAATAAGTTATACAAAGGGCCAAAACAATAGTAAGTGAAAGATAGAAATATAAATTGTGGTGCTCAAGACAAGACAGAAATCGAAATGAAGTTAGTGCTTTATGGATGAACAAGCATCTAAAAATGTAGTAGAGGAACCAATTAAAAGGAAATTCTTGGAGGATCTCAATGATATGGTGCAAAATATACCAATGAATGAGAAGCACTCTATCGAAAATGAATTGAATGGGCACTTATATGATTTGTCGGTTGTTAACACATGATTTCAGAAAAAAGAGTCACCAAATGACTTATAGAACCAGAGTGAATTCAAAACAAGTTGACTACTTTTTTTACCAGGATGATAGATAGAGATACTATAAGGAGATGTCTAAAACTGCTCTTACTATCATATAATAAAACTCATCAATCATATTATAAAGTTATTGAAAAGAGAGATAGAGATACATATAGAGAGATGTACCTCTATATTAGAGGACCAATTTAGATAATTTTAACCAGGTACCCACAAAATTCTTTTTTAGAAAAAGGTTGGTGAATGGTGAATGACCGCCAGCTGCCAACAATTTCCGTTAATAAAACCCCAACTCAATTCTTAATTTCTTATTTCTCCTTCACTTGTGCCTTGTTCTCTCATCCTAAAATTTGTCAATACAATTGCTGAAGCCCATAGGCATGATAAAGGATTCCTTGCTAGCTATATGTGCAGATTTGTTCTTGATCATCAAAAGTTAATGGCTATATTTTTTCTTCTATATTGAATTTTTCATCTAAATTCACGCCAAAAAAATGTCAATAACTGGCAGATTTTTTTCATCAAAATTCAATACAAATCATATTGACAACGTTCCTGGCATTTATGGGCCCTAGGAAAACCGAACGGAATAAGCTCTCCATAGAGAAAGTTGATTCTAATCTTTAACGGGTGTTTGGCAAACTAACCAAGACAAACAAAATATATTATAATTATCAATATAAATGTAGTTTAGGCGTGTCATATACATTTTAATTGATACAAAAACTAATCATATATTGCAAATTTTAAAGTGTCTAATTCATTAACAAAAATTTCAGATATTGGGGCCCTTTCTAACTCTGAGCCCTAGGCAAATGTCTCCCTTGCTTAGTGTTAGGAATGGCCCTGCATATTGAAATTCTACCACAAAAGTCACAAAAAACTGCCACAAATAAAACGAATACCTAATGTCGACCTAATTTATTCAGATACCCTATATCCGAGTACCCAGATAAATCGGGTCTGAACACAAACCATTAAAATAGGTACTCGGCTAATTGAGTACCTAGCTTTTCGTGTACCCAAAATATCGGACCTGATATGAACACCCCTAATCTTGGTGCATGTTATTTGCTGATAACATTGTTTTGTTAATGAGACAAAGGAGGGGATAAATGCTAATTTAGAACAATGGAGACAAAAGTTGGAGTCACGATGGATGAGCGAACTTTTAGAAAAGATCATAGTAGAAAGATTAAAGTAGTAGAAATGTGATAGTTTCGATGGATGAATAAACATTTCATGAGGGATATAATTCAAAACGAATGTATAAGAGTTTAAGAGTTGCAAATATGAAGGAAATAATAAAGATAACCGTTTAAGATGATTTTGGCATGTGCAAAGACCGAATGTTAGCCAACCAATATAAAGACAAGAAAGTTGGAGCTCAAAAGAGTTGAAAAGAAGAGGAGAAGGACCGAAAATGACTTGAGAAATGGAGTACAAAAAGGTATAAAAGATCTATACTTACAAATTAGAATGGTAGAAATCGAAATGAACGGAGAAGAAAATTGATATGAGCAACCATTGGAAATGATATATAAATTCATATCGCCGACAACAATCATTTAGGATTAAGACTCGGGCATTGTTGTGACATATTAAAGATATTCAAGGTGAAATTTGAAGTTAGAAAACTAGTAAGTCAAAATGGAGTAAATATTTCTATACAAAAAACAAAACGAAAGTTATGGGTAAAAGCTAAAATATACCTTGTCAACTGTTGTGTTTTGTCTGAGAACGATGTTTGCCGCTCCAATATCACCACTTGTAGAGAACTTAACACCCTCTTTTGTTACAGAGATTACAACTACAAAATCACAAATTTTACAAGAGTAATTAATATTAATAAAGAAAAAAAAATCAAAACCGTAGTAAAGCAAGGAAACAAAACAAACCCATGGGATAAAACACTACCAGTGTCACCAAGACTGCTCAAATCTTTGCAAATCCTGGCAAACTCGGCTGAAGGCATTCTCACAATGGCATGGTATTCGGCTTCAGGAATACCCAAGTGCTCACTGTCAATGTCCATCAACTTCATCTCAAAATCCGCAATTTTGTCTTGGTCTATCATGAATACAGACAACATAAACAACATGCTTATCAGCTCAAACTTAGATAAAGTCTATTTTGACACTTGCATATATACATAACATGACATCCCTCAACCCTAACTACTCTAAAACTATTTCAATATAAAATGATTTGGAATCAATAGTCACATACAACACAACTGTAAGGCAAAACAGTAAACAGACTAATGTTCAGTAGCAATTTGAACTAAACTAGCAAAATTCAAAGAAAGCATATATGTCGCTTATAAGTTGTAGTGACCATTTCTGATGCAGATAAAGTTACGTATATACTTCCTCCGAATCAGTTAAGATTTCTCATTTCTTTATTTGGCAAAACCATACCAATTGTCCCATTTCCTTTTTTTATCTTTTTTTTTTACCTAAACACCCCCACTTTTACTACTCCTAATAGCCAACTACCACCTTTACCCCACTTTTCCAATTCCCAATACCCCAACTACCACCTTTACAATTAATTTAATCAATTAAAATATCCAACTACCACCTTTTTAATGGACCCTACTCAACCCTTAAAATCCGTAAAATCCCAAATGAGACATCTAAACTGATTCGGAGGGAGTATTAAACCTCATGGTTACAAACTTAAAATGAACAAAAGTAAATTAGTTTATTAAACCATGTGCACTTTATATATTGTGTGATAGATAAATTCCTACTACTATATACCAAGGTTTCAAGAAAATACAAAGTTGGTCTCTACCAATTTTTATAGTCAAGAAAACAAGATCAAGATGATAGTGAACAATTTTCAAGCAACTGATGTCTCCCAAGAGAAATCCAATTTCATTCCATGTTGTCCCAAACATGGGATTACATCAAGTTTGTATAGTAAACTAAACAAAGTTATCTACCTGTTTACAAATACTAAAATGGCATCATAACAGAATATAACAGAATATAAATTCCTTTATGCCATGTTTGGGAATGATAATTTCATTTAGAAATTCAGAATTGGCTCAAATTTATTGTTTGGCAAATCAAAAACTTTCAAATTTGGATTTGGATCAAATTCCACCATAGTTTTAAAGTAGTTAAAGTTGAGAATTTGAGAATGACTTTCCAAACATTGTCATTCTCAAATTCTTCATTTATGATTTCATAATTGAAATCCATAATTTAAAATGAAATACTTTGTTTCCAAACACTACATTATATAATTTGTTATACACTAGATTAGCTAGCATATCTAATTCTCTTTTGCTCATTGAGTTTGTTACACCTCTTGTAAGTCAATAAGTCTTAGCATGACATATTCACAAGGAGACAAATCCTTTCCTTATCACTTGCAAACCAAAAACAAACATGATTAAAAATGTGAACATTTAACCATCTTTACTCCACATACACAAAAGCCATTTTAATAGAATTAAAACTATACAATAGTTAGTAATTATTTTTCAAATTCAAAACCCACAGAACATCAACCTTATTCTAAGGAGTTGTTGGGCATTTGTTTTCCAAGTGCTAAATACGGAAACAATAAACTAAATCCCTTATTTATGGTTTGGTAGGCAGACCTAGTCAAAAATATTGTTTTTCAAGGGAAATCGATACCACTAAAACATTAACTCTAGGCTCTCAGAATCTAGCAGTAAGAGTTTTCATTTCTTGATTCAATCCTCGTTCACCTTCTTTTATCTTCAAATTAAATCACCGGCTCTTTTCTCTTTCTTCCATTCTCACAGAAATCGAGATATAGTTTAGGCTCATTTTATTTAGTTCATGAAGTGATGATCATATTTCCATCATGAAATAAATGATTAATTATGCTAAGTTCTATTGATGCTTCAGTCATTTTTCACTATGGTCAAAAACTCAATCCGTCCTTGGGTTTGTTCAATTTCATCGATAATCATAGATTTAATTGTGATGTCTAGTATAAAACATTTTGAGCTTTATGGTTTGAAATCCAATCATATTTTAGTTTACACTCCTGATGCTGTGCAATTTTCTCAAATGATACTAGTTCCACAGTTTGAACTTGCCATTGTGAGTATCATGTTGATCATTATATTTTTATTGTGTTCGTGAAGAATGATGATTTTTCTTTAAGATCTAATTGTAGGAGTCATCATTTCATGCACATACCAAATAATTAATAACATCAACACTTGACCCTTACCCCTTTATCTACTTAAACTATGGCCATTCCATTTCAAGAGCAACTTCTATCCCAAAAGACCGCTTAACATTCTACCAATCACCACAAAAAATAACAAGTCATTGTACAAATATGATATCAAATCTAATCATATCCTAAAACAGACATCAAAACAATTAGTACCATCAATACCTAAAATTTTAAGCATCAATTTTGTGGGCAAACATAATATACATTTCTGTTAACTCGATAAACATTTAAAAATATACAATCAAAATAAATTCTAGTCAATCCATCATATATACATGAAAATTTAGCTATTCAACTTCAAATGCTAAATAATTTTACCAAAACCTAAAGCTAATTTTCACCACAAATAACTACGAGAAAAACATAAATTGAAGGGGGAAAGGAAACATACTAGGGCTTTCAAACATAAAAGTGACAGTGTCACTCCCATCATCGGCTTTTATAGTAATTATATCATCATTTCCAGCACACTTCAACATTTTCGCCATATTACCAAGATTCATCCCCATTGAAATATTCCTATCACATCGGTAATGTTCAAATCCCTCAGCGCGGAGAAGAAGAGCAACAAGAGCAACGTGGCTGGAGTCCATAGCTTGGAGAGAGAATCCAGTTGAGGAACAATCAAAATTAGCGTCATTCACCAAATCTTTAATCGAATCTAGCACTTTCTTTAGAAGGCTCCCTTGAACTAATCTTAATTCCAACATTTTTGGGTGGAATTTCTAGGGTTAGGGTTTTGAATTGATGAAGAGGTGGCTGGGAGATGTTTGCGTATTTGGAGGGTCTGAATCGGGTATGTATCGGATTGGCGTATCGGGTTCGTTTGAGCGTTTATAAAAATAAAAAAAAAAAAGTGCTAATTAAAAAAGGGGCTTTGAATTTTGGAGATATTAGGTGGTATTGGCGGGATTTTGAAGATTTATGTTCTATTTCCCGCTAAAAATTAATTGTAACAAATTGCGTACCTTGAATTAGGTCTATTAAAAATTCCGGGGCCAAATTTTAAAGGGTGTCATTTTTTAAAAAAAATTTTTTGGGATGGGTTTTGGGATTTTAAAAAAATATTTGTAATGGTTCATGACGTTCTAAAGAGGTAAAAAAGACAAGTTGTTCCCAAAATTGCTTTTAAAAAGGGGAGGTAAACTTTTGGGGCACTTTCCTATTCTGGGACTAGAAAATTTAAAACCCATTTTAATTTCAAAAAATTAAAATACTGTTGGAAAAACTCTTAAGTCTACTTTTAAAAAAGGGGGCTCATCAAAAGATCTTTTTAAAAAAAGAAAAAAGGGGAGTGCAAATTTCCCCAAAACTTTGCATTTTAAACTTTTCACTTTTTTTTTCTTCATGTAAAACATCTTCAATGAAAAAAACCCCCGTGTACCCATCATCATTAAAAATAAAATTATGCTTAAAAAATAAAAAAAAATATAAAAAATAACCCCAAAGGGAAAGTAATAAATCTTCAAATTTTTAAAACTACCCTTTTGGTATAAAATGATATAAAAAGTGCTAATTAATTATTAGCAAACCCAAATTCTTTTGTGTTTGTTTATATTT
>CM033464.1:10785254-10842039 GCA_019425755.1 Amaranthus cruentus
AAGAGTAATCGGACCCCCTCTTTTGGCTCCTCGATATATAGTCATAAAAATAATCAAAGTATTTGATTTTATAAAGTACGAGTTAGCGGGAAAAAGTAATTCGAACCCCCTTATTCGAGTCCTAAGAAAATTTTATCTAAGTATATGCTGCGACATTTTTGCGAGACATGGTAGTCGTGGCATAGTTGAGATGCATGTATTCGAAACCTCTTTTTAGCCCACGTGCAGGGGATATAATGTTCCAAGTATTGAAGAAACTCTGAGACGGTCAATGTCCGTGACCAAGACATCCTCATGGGATTCGGACCCTGTTTTTGGAGCTTTCATAAAGATCGTCAAACTTATTCTAACACAATGAGACAACCATTTGTCGAGACATCGTTATGTCTGAGACATTGTCATGGAATCTTCCCGGGACATCATCTTTCAAGAAAATCCTCCTTTAGACTTCCTTATTCCAGGGATATTGCCACGGCTATTGTTCGAGACATCCTTTAGCTCAAAGATATTCTTCTTTCATTTTAGATCTCTTTAGTATGTCCCTTGGCATCATTTTCACATAAAGAAAGAACTCTCGAATCTCGATTCGACTGATCACCTCTCTCACATCATCCTTCATGCGTGGGGCAAAATGTTATGGTAATATTTAAGTTTATTTATTTATTTAACGGAAATTTCATGATATACCACTGAGTTTCTTCATAATTCACCATATACCACATTAAATATTGTAGATCACCATATACCATTGAGTTTTAGTCCGTTATCACAACATACCATTAATGACAAATTCCGTTAGTCTGCCGTTTGTGGTAATTATTAATTCACTATATACCATTCTTTTTTGTTTTTTTGCGTTAAATACCATTTTTTTTAAAAACAGTGATATACCATTACTTTTTTTGCGTCAAATACCATTTTTGTTTGTGGTAATTATTAATTCACCATATACCATTATTAATTCACCATAAACTTTTATTAGTGACAAGATGAGAGTAAGTTTCTTCTTTGTCTTTAATTTGAGATTATGAAGTTGTGTACTAACTTAGTCTTGTTTTTCTTAGGGGGTTGAATCAGCATTGTTTGACGTGCTCCCAAGAGCAAAAAAAAGGAAAGAGGCACAAGATCATCAAATGCAGCCTATGCAAAGAACTAGGCCACAATGCAGTCACATGCAAGGCAAGGAAGGCGTCAGCAAAGACAGCAGAACAAGAAGCTTCCTCTTCACAGCCAGGAAAAACAAGGGGGAAGAAGAGAAAGGCTACTAATTAGCATTGTTTCATGTAATTTTTGGTGACACTTGGTTTGTATGACACTTTTGTTAACTACTTGGTTTGAATGACACTTCTTTTGTTTATCACTATATTTACAAAAATGGTATTTGACGCAAAAAAACAAAAAGTAATGGTATATGGTGAATTAATAATTACCACAAACGGCAGACTAACGAAATTTGTCATTAATGGTATTTTGTGCTAACGGACTAAAACTCAATGATATACGGTGTTCTACAACATTTGATGTGGTATATGGTGAATTATTATGAAGAAACTCAGTGGTATATTGTGAAATTTCCGTTAAATTATTATTATTATTGTAATATTACCTATATACCCCTTGACTTTTTCATTAACCTTGACTTATAGTCAAAGGGCCTTTATAACTTCTCCCTTTGCTATATTGAATCATCATACTACTTCTATAACTTCCCTAAACCTTAACTTCCTGAATATAACTACCCACTCCTCACCATTACTTACCACTATCAACCATCATGCACATGATTCCCCATTAATCTAGTAACTAACTATCATCTTACCCTTATAAGTACGTGGTGCATTAGTCATTTGCACCCCAAACTTCTACTGAAACTCTACCAAAATCAACATTCATCATATTTCCTATTGATACACCAAACATAATCTACAACATCTTCATATCTATAGTATTGCATTCTATTTACTATTAGTCATTCATCGATTTCTTTTCTTCTATCTGACTTGAGCGTCAGAGAGGCTTTCCGGGAGATCACCCCTCGGGCAAGACTAACGTTATGTCGGATGCATTTACGTTGCTTCCGCGGAAGGTTCATATATCACTTCTACTTCATTGACCGTTGACTTTGATAACGTTTTCAATTCAGGTATTTTAAGAGTCTCTTGCACTTTCTTGTTTCATTACCCAAACAACGCATATTGAAGTTTCTCATGAATTACGAGTAATTGTGTGCAAACGAATTTATTCCAACCCTCAAGGTGTATTATACTAAATTCACCACAAAACAAAATCAACCTATTATGTTTGTAGCAGCACACAATACTGTATGCGCGACAACATCAACCATTTGTGCCTACCAATTACGACAACAACTCGTCAACAAAATTATCCTCTATGCTTATTGACACTAACAATGAATAAGACAACAACAAAATCAATGGAAAGTCAAAAATAATAAACAACAACGAAACAATAAAAACAACAAGCTTAAGGACAAAATATCTTTTGAATCAGGTGCTACTTGCAACACACTACTGTTGGATGAGTGCACTACCTTACTACTTTTTGTGGCCTTGTGCGTAGTACTTTGCTACCTCGAATATGTCTTGTGAATAACTTCCTACTTAACAAAACATATTCCTCTATAACCCTCGTTGTTGTTTAGTTGGTTATGCTATTGTTGATATTATTAAGGAGTTGTTCTTTTCTCTATTGGTGTCCTTGTTGTTGTAACTCAAGCTTAGAGATAGTAGGTGCATTGGTTTCCTCTAGCATTAGGTTGTGTGACGTCAACAAAGGTAATTTAGACTTAAAAATGATCATGGTACTTGTCGTGCTTTTTGGCTTAGAAATTTTTGTATGCTTACCCTTTGATTGCTTTTTTAGAGTATTGTATCATGCTAATGTTCTTTTCATCTCCCTCATTTATATATTGTCAATTGTCTTCTTAAAATTTCAAGATTTGACGTAGAGAATTGGATGGTTGATTGGAATAGATTCTTACATTCACAAAAGATTAAGCCATGATGATATTTTTTTGTTACGTTTTGGGGTTGTTGTTGTTGTCCCGTGCTAAAGTTATTGTTAGTTTGCTGCTTTTGTTGAGGGTGATGTCGATGATGTTGTTGTCTCGTGTGGCTCATCAAATATTTGGTCCAGTTCATGTGTAGTTTTTACAATAATTAAATAATACAAAATAACATTAGCTTAATTTATTTCCTGTGGTATATTGCCTTCTCATACAGTTGATGTCTGTCACTCAATATCTTCACTTTGGACATTATATTGATTATGTCTAATTTGGATTGACCAATAGAAATGAATCGATTGGGTTTTGTAAATTTTGGTTTATTATGCGATTCTACAATGTGCTTTCCATAGTTTATGCAATATAATGCTTGCAAAATATTCTAAAACTAAAGTTGTTAACATTGGAATCATATGAACTTGTATTTGCTTTTTGTTTATTTGTCAAAAGTATATTGGTCTTTCACAATTTTATTAGACAGGAATTTTTGAAGCAGGTTTATTGTAGTACAGTGTTCTACAATACTACTCATAAACTATTGTCCATTTGCTTATTAATATGTAGAGGTGTAATAGTTCTGATTTTGTTCTTATTACAGATGAGGAAATGTGTTTTCTTAATACAGCTAATACTTCTATAATTTTATTTTAATGAAATGTACTAAAGCCAAAGCGAACCTTAAAAGCTTTCTCAACATTTACTTGTTATTCTTAGTAAATTAAATGCAAGCTAATTAATACATTTCCTTTATGCATCGAAATGAATTTGGAGTTGCTTGGTTCCTTTGCCTTTAAAAATGGTAATGGTTGCTAAGTATGTTGATTACAACAATTAACATCCTATTACGTCAATGTCCTTATCGAGGTTATTAGGATCGAGATTTTAACTAGGATCATTGACAAGGTAGGATCGAAATCGGTAGAATCAGATCGTAGGATCGTGTGATCCTACAAATTTGCATTAATGTGCTTTGGATTACTGATTATCATTTATATTTGTTTTGTTTTTAAGTTTTAAGGTGTAAGTAAAAACTTATTTGACTTTATTTATTATGTTTTGAAAAAAATACTTTTAATTAGGGCTGAACAAAGTTTGGTCTAAACCGTAAACCAAACCAGACCAAACCGTAATTTGAGTATTTGGTCTGGTCTACGGTCTAAATGGTCTGGTCTGTTTTTTTTTCAAAAAAAATTACGGTTTACGGCCTGGTCCCGATTTTTTAATTGTTCAGACCAGACCAGAACGTAAACCGTACTTTGACCAAAACAAATAATTTTTTTATATAAAAAACGGGTTTCTAGCTAGATATTTTGATATGTTATTATTTTTATATAGGAACTAATATATATGTGAATAATGTTGATGCAATCAACTAAATACATATTATGCTTATTTAGTGTTTGTAAGTGCGAAATATTTTCATAGAACATATATTAATTTGGAAAAAATATAAAAATAAAAACCGTAAACCAGACCAGACCAGACCAAACCGTTGTAGAACGGTTTGGTCCGGTCCGGTCTGACATTTTAAACGGTCCGGTCCGATCTGGAAAATTTCCACACCGGAATTTTTTGTTTGGTCTTATTTTAGTGTCAGACCAGACCAAATCGGACCGTGTGCACCCCTACTTTTAATAATCATTTTTAAACTACAAATCAAGATAAACTTGGATTTTATTAAGGTATTGATATTATTATTTTAAATATATATTGATACGTACGTGAATTCTGTATTATATGAACATATTTTACGAATAAAACTACCCATGTTGGATCGAATTGTTCGATCGTTGGATCGTAGCATCGTGTTATGAATTCGTATCACTAAAATTCTTGAGCTAAGTAGGATAACACGATTCTATCACATTAAGATCCCACCTACGATCCGAATAGCTCGACTATTTTTAGATCGTAAGATCATAAAATCGTGGATCAGAATAGTGACTCTGATAACTATGGTCCTTATACAACTAAATGGCTGATACCTAGGTGCAATTAAGGAGCTAAATCTACGCAAGTGTACCCTTATATAATAATGGATTAATTATCAACCACAACCTTCTAATTTAGGCATTTTAGAATAAATAGCCTCGAAGTTTTTTTTACAAACAATATCCTTCAAATTAACAAACACAACATCGATACAACCACTTCACGGAATGACCTGCTAAATGATCATTGACCATGCCAAATGACCTTTGACTCCCAATTAAATTTATTTATCTAACCTAATTACCAAATTACCCCTAATTAACCCTTATTTCCCAACCTCCCCGACCACCACCATTTCCCCACCTCAAAACCATGATTACAACTACCAGTATTAAAGTTCCTCCTGTAATAACAACCCATAAAAATATCTCATAATTTTCTCAATCAACATTGGAGAAATAGTACTCAAATCATCAAACCACCATGATTGTTTGCTCAAATCTGGGTAGTTTTAGTTGAAAATTCATGGATGACTTTCAATGCTTCTAAATGTTTTAGTTTTTAAAAAAAGGGAAGTAAGAAGATCCCAACGAAAAGTGAAAACTCTTTTTCTTCCCTCTAAAAATAATAATCTTCGAATTTCATAAAGCTCACTTCTTTATTTTCCTTCCTTGCAATTCATCTAAAAAGATTTGTTATTGATGGGCTATCTCTCATGTAAAGTTGAATCATCTATAGAAGTGAGAAATTCTGATAACCCATCTCATAACTTTCAAAAACAAAAAAACCCACATAAAAATTCCCACGAAAAACAATAATCCAAGGTTTCTTAGTTTAATTGATTTTACAACTAATAGTGATGAAAATTCAAGAAATGATAGATTGCTTGTTGTTGAGTTCATGTGTAATGGTACCTTATATGATATTTTGCATAAAAAATTCTAGGATTCCAAATTGGGTATGCGGATTAAATTAGCTTTACAATCTGCTAAAGCTGTTGAAATTTTACACTCCCATATAGATACTCACAAAACTCCTCCTTTATTACTTAAAAAATACACTTCAATCCATAAAAACTCCACACAAAATATAATTATATTAGTCAAACTAATATTGTTGTTTATGGTGTAATTTTGATTGATAAAAGTGCATTTTCTTAATGATTGGTTGTTATTAAAGGAAGGGTTTTAATGGTGGTGATGGTGGTAGTGGTGGTGGTGGTGCAGGGGTGGGAGAATGTTGGTGATTGGAGAGGATTAGAGAGGTATGAGAAGAAGGGTTTAATCGAGGGTAATTAGGTAAATTAGGCTAGATTAATGAATTTAATTAAAAGTCAAAGGTCATTTACCTTGGTCAACGGTCATTTAGCAAGCCATTCGGTGAAGTGGTTGTATCGATGTCGTGTATGGTAATTTGAAGGCTGTTGTTTGTAAAAAAAAAACAAAAAAAACACCTTCGAGGTTGTTTATTATACAATGACTAAACTTTGAGGTTATAGTTGGTAATTGATTCTATAATAATAATATTTTTTCTGATGACCCTTTATTGCAAACATTGTGTACAATTTCATATATAAAAAGCGCGCGCGATTTAATAAGGAGCATGTTAAAACTTAAAAGAATATATGAAAATTTATACGCTTCCATTCACTATAGTGATCTTTACTACGTTTGCTAACTTTTTTTAAATCGATCATTATTGTAGTAGTGCTTAAGTTTTGTGATTTCATTGAAGCATTAGGTGTTTGTACTTTGTAATTACATATTCAACAATAATTTTATGGCATTTTTAAAAGGTTCAAAACTAATAATGGTTTATAAGCATTCAAAAAATTAAGTGAGCTAGTTTGTGTTTGATAAGAGTGTATAAAAAGGTTCAGTAATGATAACTGTAAATGTTATTGGAGGTCAATTTGATAGTCTTTGTGCTTATTATTCTTATTTTGAAGGTTTAATTTAAGTGATTGATAGAATTTGTTAAGGGATTTATGTTTTAAAGTGGCTGAGGTAAGCTCTAATTGAGGGTAAGTCGAGTTGAATCGAGCACTAAGGCCTTGTTTGGATTGAGGGAAATGGAGGGAAAAGAAAAGAAAGGATTTGGAGGGATGAAGAATCTCTTATTTGGATAGCAAAAAGGGAGGGAGAGGATTTGGAGGGAAGGGATTTGGAGGGATTTATAAGTCTCTTCATTTGGTTAACATCCAAATCTCTCCATAAGAGGAAAGATTTGGAAGGAAAATGAAATTCTTTCTTTCCCCTTTCCTTCCTTCCTATACAAACAATGGAGCATTTCCCTTCCTTTCCTTCCCCTTTATTTCCTTTCTTTTCTCTCTTAATTTGCTATCCAAACATAGTGTAATAGATACATTGGCGTTATACTCTTAGATGGGCATAATGTATATGTACTCAAGTCATTGGCCAACATGCGTAACGCTAAACATTTGTGAGTGGATTTATGAGCTTCATATCTCATTCTAATTTCTGTTACCTATAATATTATCTTTAAATCATTCTATCCTGATTTCCAAATAAAAGTAAATAAAGCATTCTATTCCTTTTATATTTGCAAATATTTGAAGAATAACACATCCAACTCGAAAATATATTGGGTATGGAGATCTATTATGATCTATCTAGAATAAGCTTTTCTTGACTCGGAAAAGTTACATTGAAAATGTTTTATGTCTCTTTAGGGTGGAAAATTCTAAGCCAATAAGTGCGAGAACTACTTTGATTTGCAAAATGCCTATGTGTATGTCGCCTCAAATTGATCAGAATGAGATTTTTTTATATATCTAGAATTCCCTATGCCAACGTAGTTGGCTGTTTGATGTATGCTATGGTGAGTACTAGATCTGATATTACGCATGTTGTTATTGTTGTTAGCAAGTTTATGGTTCGACCTAAAAAAGAACACTAGCAAGGAGTAAAGAGAATATTTTGCTACTTGTGAGGGGCAGCTGATATTGGGCTTGTGTATGGGAATGATAAGGAGTGCATGGTTACAGGATATTCTAATGATGATTATGCAACTGATGTGGATGCTAGGATTTCTGTGGTGAGTTGGAAGTCTACATTGCAGTCTTAAGTGACGTTGTTACTACTAAAGCTGAGTATATGGATTTAAATCTTGAGATAAGGAGTCTATTTAGCTCAAATGTCTTGTGGGTGAACTGGGTATTCCTCAGGAAGTTGCTATGTTGTACCGTGATAGTTTGAGTGCTATTTGCTTAGAAAAGGATCAAATGCATCATGATCAGACGAAAGCACATTGATGACATGTATCATTTTCTACGTATGGACGAAAGAATAAAGGTGAAGATGATTAGAACTGCTGACAACCAATTAATTTCTTCACTAAGTATGTTTTGTTCAGTAAATTTAAAAATTACTTGGAGTTAGTGAATATTGATTACTACGTGATATAGTAGGCCCTTAAGGACGATGTTGGTGTAGCTTCCTGAGGAGGTGTGTTGGCCTCTAGATAGAGCTTGCCTCATAGACTTGTGATGAAGGTGGAGTATTATGAGTGGTTTACTTGGAGATAAGTAGGTGAAAAGTCTTGATTGGAGACTTGTTGGGATGCATAGATTAGGTGTATGAACTTTGCATCTGTAGAGACTAGAAATGGTTTTTCACTGTGGGTTTTGATATAATCGTTTGCTGACCACGAGCTCTCGTCAAGGTGGAGATTTTTCGTGTTTTGGTGACTCAAACTGAGTCTAAGCCATAAACATGAATTAAAAGATTTGGGCAAGTTCCAATGGCCAACACCGGGTGTTGGTGGAAGTAAGGGTGTTCATTAGCAGGTACCTGGCATTTCGGGTACCCGAAAAGTCGTGTCAAGGCCCAATTAATGCGGGTACTCGGATTTCGGGTACCTTGATAAATTAGGTCGGAACTCCGGGTACCCGGTTTTATTTTTGCTTTTTCAGAGCTGATTTTATTGTTAATTTAATCCTCGGCTTTGAGTGTGTGTACACAAGCACTTTCAGAAATATAATCACACTTTACACCCAATACAAACAAAGCCATAAGTTCGAATTGATAATTAGCACAAGATATACTAATACAATACTTGCATAGAACCACAAGAGCTACTCCATAACTTAATAATTATAGCTCAATAATGCCAGAACCTAAATGATTAACATTTCATTTTCTGCTAGTTGAAAATATTAATACAGTAATTGAAAATATTAGTATATCTTGTGCTAATATTTTCAATTATAGAAATTGAGTGTTGAAATGTGCGTACATAGGAATAATGTTCATCACACAAATACAGTAATGCCAAAAATACATTATTAGTTTAAAATATTGAGCATAATGATAGCTCAAGTATCCCCAAGTTCAATACAATGTTGTCAGATGCTAGATTTAACTTGGTAATACATTTTTTACAATAATGCCGAAAATGTTAATCACACTAATACAGTAATACTAGCATAATATAGCTCAAGATATCCCCAAGCTCAATCCCTATTATTGAAAATATTGAGCATATAATTCTTGAAAGGACATTCATTGCGAAAAACCTAAATGATTTTAGTAGGAAAATGCCTACTGATATAAAGTCAGAAAACAGATTCAGAATCAAAGAACAAAAATGCAAATAAAATGAAAAAAAGCGGTTCAACGGGTATAACATTACTAAATTTGGGGAATAAATTATTTTAAGATATATAACTTGGAGGAAAAATAATAATAATAATAATAAATTATAATAATATTTAATTAGATTAAATATTATAAGAATCGGATTATTGGGTTTAGTTGGTAAAACTAATTATTGAGCATAACTAATTTACTATTTTTTTTAATTTAACCTAGATAAATTAGCCTAATCCCTAGGGCATAACTAATTTGCTATTTTTAGAAGCCCACTAAGATAACATTAAACCCTAACCCTAATCTTTTATTATAAATACTCTAAATGACATTTTATTTTCTCTCACAAGCCAAAAAAATAAAAAAAAAAGATAAACCCTAAAATTCTCTAGTCGCCTGCGCTCGATACTCAACAATCAATTTCTAATTCCCGTGTCGCTACGCAATAAATTGAAAAAATTTCAGAGAGTTACATCACAAGGTATGATTACCTCCTTATAATTTATTATTTCTTTGTTTTGTTAATCCACAAAATTTGTTGCCTAACCTATGTATATTATTCTTTAACATATGTCGTTAAACTCGAAATATTCCATAAAGAACAAGATCTTTTATATATACCCTGGGAAACAAATGCTCCCAGATGACGATCCTCCCAGAGGTCATGTTGCCAGATGACATCGGTTTTGACCTTCTTTGACCAAGCTCTATCTTAATCAGCCTTGCTTAATATTTTTACCCATACAATCTGCCCCCCCAGACCTACAAATTCTCTTTTCGATAATTTCGTGGGTCTGTCTTCAGGGATATTTCGATCTTCCGGCAAGTGTCGCTTCTTTGTTCTTTCTTCGGATTTTCAAGAACACTCACAAATATTTTTGCATTTTTTCTTTGTCCTCGATTCCAGCCAGTTGTCACCTGGCTTCTACAGATCAACTCATAGCCCTCGTACATTATCTTTGATATTCTTGTACCTGGGCTACCCACCGCTTTCAGGAACTGTTACAAGTTTGTCACTTAAAGGATGCCTTGGTTTGAAGCTTTGCCCTCTTGCTCAATGGCATTCTCCCCTTTGCTCGGAATCCTCCCATTTCACCCATGGGAGTTCCTCTCATTGCTCAATTCAAGGTCATCCTTAACTTCTGGTAACCCCGAGGCGGTGGTAGGGGACGCACACTAGGAGCGATAAAATGAAATTGATGACAACAACTCCCATTATTGTGGGAACCTTCCCACCTTCGTCAATCACTAAAATTTTATCTAATAGGAAAGAAAACAAAAGGGGTATAACAGTGGGAATTGTATATTGCTCTCCCAACTGTAATCAACCCCAAAATTTCAATCCTACCCTCCGCTTTTTCTTTGACGTTGGGATGGCGGGTGAATCAATATTCTAACAATCTCATTTGTATTATCCTTGACTTGGGAAGGAATTTTAATCTAATGAAAGATGATAATGCCTTCCCAAAGTCAAAGAAAATATCAACAAAATCATTAATCCTTTGTTGAACTAACGTTTCTGACAACTTTTTCTTTCTGGATGGTTGAATCTTACTCTCATTTTGTGAAAACTTTAAGAACTTCTTTCTACACATCTCTCTAGATTTTTCTTTTGCGTGTAAGTTTCATCCATACTTGCGCAATCGAGTGAATTTATAGCCACCATTTCACTGTACGCGTATTAATGACCCGCCCAATCACTGTACTGCAACCGTCCAATCGCCGAAACCCTAGTCTACGACCTTTGGGATTTTGGCGGGAAAATTACTGACGGTTGATCTTCTAGCTTCCACTCGTCACCATCTGAAACGGTTAATTTTCCTTCTTTCTTTGTTTCCAAAATAAATTACCCTACTATATATATTTTTTTGACCGTGCATTTATTTCATTTCTGTTCTTCCCTGAACCTACATTTATTTCCAAATTTCTTCTGAACCCTAATTTCTTGCCATCAATTCCTTTCAAGCTCCAACCTTTCCCTGGCAATCTTCATCATGGTGGCTGCTAAGACTTCCCCTTTCAACTTGAAGTTTGATTTCGCTATTGGACTAACTGACACCGCCATGGCTGAGTTCCCCATGGCTTATAATGCTGAAGCTTTACCTCATGAACCCCCAGTGGAATGGCAGATGAAACCGAAGTGGATTCATCACTGCTGGACTGATGATCTTTCACCTCCCACTCTTCAAGGTTTGGAAGGTAAGTCATTTTTTCCCTTTGATTTCAGTAAAATGGATGATAAGGCCACCAAGAATCACCAAGAAACTGCCGTCTCTGAAGAATATCATAATGCGATGGTGGCTGGTAGGGCGAATCTTGTGTTGGAGGATTACTGCCATATTCCCGAGGAGAAGGGATATTGGTGCCGGATTGGAGACGTTGGGATGATGGCCCATGAATATATCATTTCTAACACTAATGAGGATGATATCTACATTCCTCTTAGTGTCTATCATCTCGCCTTCGGGCTTCGTTTTCCTCTTCACCCCTTTTCTCTCATATTCTTTGTCATTTTGAGATTTCGTTAAATCAGCTTCTGCCACAGGCGACCAGGAAGATCATATCTTTCATCTGGATATGTGAATACATGAGGTTGCCTATGACTTTAAGGTTATTCCAGAGCCTTTTCAAACTGGATGAGAACAAAAACGCTCCCTTTGTCACTTTCTCTTCTATCAGCGGATCCATGGTGTACTTCCCAGAACTCAATGATTTGAAGGACTACAAGGATAGAATCATCTGGGTTAGGGTACCTAAAACCCCTGGCCACCCCTACAGATATATGCCCCCCGTTTTTTGGAGTAAGCCCAACCATAGGGAGACCTACAACCTTGATTAGGTAAGAGAATTTTCCAGAAGGGAAAGGCATGCCTTCTTTTATTTCTGCCGACGCCCTGGTCACAATCTCCCCACTGGCTGGATACCCTATGGTTTGGTCATCCAGCAAGAACTGTGTCTTTCTCTGGTGGGATTATCTTCCTGCGTCGCTCCCGGTATTTCACTCAACCTCTTGAATGATTATTGTCATTACTGTTATTATCTTGCTAACCTTTGCTTTCTTTTCTTAACAGAATGTGCTGCAAACACAATCCCCTAGAAGGTTCTGGGTATTTCCCCACATGGGAAATACTGCAGATTTGTGCCGTCCTCTCCCTGGGTTGACTACACTGTCAACCATCACCTTTGGAGATGGTGTACACGAACCCCTCCTGTGCCCGTCAAGAATTATCTGGTGAGGAGAAGAACCGGCTATTATGTTGATCCCTGGGCTCCAACAGACCCTCCCAGATGGAGGAGGCAGGATATTTGTCTTGCCAACACCTGGGGTCTTATTAAGCCCGGATGCGGTCCTCTTCCACTTGCAAAGAGAGATTTTAAAGATCCCTTGCCGTGGGTCGACCCGCATATGACTGTTTTTACTGACAAAGAGCCCTTTCTGGGGCCAAATGGTGGGATAAAGAAGATTAAAGGCGCTGGTGCTTCCACCTCTTCTGCCAAATCCAGTCTCGCTGGCCCCTCTTCACAAGCTGCTACCAAAAAGAAGAGGAGTGCTAAGATCAGGAAAGAGACAGATACATCCACTTTTCAAGCCTGGGAAGGTGATGTTATTTCCCCTGATGCTTCTCCTTTGGCATACCTGGCTCCTGGGGGTCCACATATTATTGTGCTATACCCAGGCTCTACCCTAGGTCGTTATTTATCTTTTCGCATTTTGCTTTTACTCGACTCAACTAACAACCATATGCTGATTGAGTTCAATTTCTTTTGTAGCCTCTGGTAAAGATATTGCTTCTACTGAGCAGGCTCAGCTGGAACCTATTTTCGAGGAAACTCAAGCTGTGGAGGGATCATAGATTAATTTTGTTTTCTTATCCAAGTCTGAAGATGAAGTCAGTGAAGAAAACTCTCCTGCTGCATCTGTTTCTGCCGGTGCGTCCCCATCATTCCATGTCCCAGAGGATGAGGATGACATCAACAAATATGTTGTGGGATCTGATGCTAGTAATATTCTTCATTTTGAGATTCTTCTGCTCTTTACTCATTATGAACTTCATGTTTATTAACTCGATTGCTACGTATCTGTTCTGTTTCCAGATGTTGATCAACCCTCTTCACCAGAAGAGGAAATCGTGGCTGAAGTTCTCAAGGCTCTAGGCGAGGAAGGATCTGACAACGCTGCTAAGCCTATTGTTTCTGTAGTTGAGACTTTATCCATTGCTGATGCTGCTGCGAATGTTTCTCTTCCTTCTGTCCCCCAGACGGAAGTTATAGTAGAGGACATTCCTATCACTGAAGTTGAGGAGGGTGACTCGCAGCCCCAGATTCAACTTCAGCTCCCAACTAATCACATTGATCTGACGGTGGAGGTGGTTGAGCCGGATCCCTTCACGCTCGTTCCAATAAATGCAGAGGGTATCGCTGATACGGAGGGAGGAACTCTTCCCTCCCCTATCTTGAACTTGGTTGGTGTACCTTGTCCCCCTATCGAAGATATCCCCGGAGAGAGTAAGGCATACTTTCCTCGTTCTTTAATTCTTCTCTCTTTATATTCTATGTTTAACTTTATTGTATGATCTCCCTTCTAGGAACATCTTTCATGGGGAAACGGTCTATGGTCGAGCCGCCCCTTGAGGAATCTTCTGCCAGCAGGCAGAGAATCGAAGATAGCAGGAACTCTTGTCAGTCTGTCTCGTTAGACATCAACAGGGCTGTCAACCTGTTTCTGGAAGGTCCTCATCACAGTTTTCACGAGGTAGATCCCTCTTTTGTAATCTTATTCTTGATTTCTTCCCTTACTTCCCCTTTTCTTACCATGATTCTTTTATTTTTTTTCAGCTAATGGACTCTAGGTTCTCCGATTTATGCAACCTAGCCAAGAACACGTATGATTTTGATCTTCAGAATCTGCGTGGAAGAGTTCAGGCCTATGAGACTGAAGTCAGCTCTCTACAGGCCGAACTGGAGAAGCTTAGGACCACCCATCAGGAGGTTGAGTCTGTCCTATCCAATCATCAACATGAAGTTATCGCCTGGAAGGAGAAGCACGAAACTCAGACGCGGCTGATTGCCTGTCAAGACACCAAAATAAGGGCTATGGACCTTGAGAACTCCAAGATAAAGGCTGATCTTTCGAAGGTAAAGGTCCAATTTTTGGAGATGAAGGACAAATACAATGCCCTCCAGAAAGACCATGCTGATTAGGTTAAATATATTTTGGATCTTCAAGGAACCATTGCTGAGGGTGTCGTAGAGTCTGGCAAACTTCAAAGAGAGCTAGACGAAGTTAAGGGAACCTTAGCCTCCGTCAAGCGAGAATCTGAGAAGAAGGATGAAGAGTTCTCTGCTCAATCTGCCAAGTTGAAGGACGACATTTCTACCCTGGAGTCGAAACTCTCACAGAAGAAAGAGTGGCTTCTGTCCCAAGGCAAACTTCTTAAAGATGCTGAGGGGGACAAAGACAGGTTGAGGGCGCGAATCACTGAGTTGGAGGCAACCATCGCCAATCTTGAACACGAACGAAGGACTATCAAGGTTCAAGAGAGGAAGAAGCTTACTGAATCCTTTTAGAAGAAGCTCGACCTTCTGGTGGTTGATGACAGGAAGAAAACCAAGGAGGGGGCGATCTGGAGGACGACAAATGCTTTCCTCACCGTTTATCCATATCTGGAGTTCTCCAAGATTGAACCATTCCTAGATCCCAAGACTCCTCTTGTACCTTGCCTTCCAACCTTAATGACCCAATATAATGGACGACTTGGCCAGGGTAGTGGTTCTGCCCCCTCTGGTTCTGAAGCTCCAGCCGGTTCAAAGTCCCCAGCAGTTAGCCAAGCATCTCTAGAAAGGAAATGACCTCTTTTGTGTTCTGCTTCTTTCTTTTTCTAGAAACTTCTCCTTTTTGTACATTTGAAGCTTTTCCTAGAACTTGTATATCTTTTGATTATAATGACACCAGTTAACTTTATGCTTTTGTCTTTATTTATCTTCGGTTTGTTCTTCTAATAAGCTCGTCTGATCTGATGAAGAATTCGATTCCAGAAGACTTGACTTTGACGTCTGTTTTTCAGATAACTTTGATATATAGGACTTGGAAAATATTTGAATTCCCATTCAAATATATTTTCTTGTTGACTGAAATATCTTCAAGTACTTATCCCTATCCATTCCCCCCAATTTTTAAGTATCTTCATTCATGAAAGATGCTTAAACAGTTTTATCTAGGTTGGTATTTCCAGTGTCTTTTTTCTCTGTTGTGTCTTCACTTTTCTCATGTTCAATCTCTTGATCAAACACTTTCTGGGTTCCTTAGTTATGATAAACCAGGGCTTCCCCATGACTCAGCAGGCTCCTTATTTACGATGAACCAGGGCTTTCCTACTAGCCAGATATTTGAGCTCAGCTTGGCTGTTTGATTGTAATTTTACCAAATACCTCTCAAGACTCACCTGCTGGCTCTACCATATTAACTATCATTTTCCAACTATTACAATTACAACACTTTCCTCATGAATTTCTCTATGTATATATTCATTTTGCATGTTTCTTTTCAAACAATTATTTTACATCAAAAATACGTAAAAAGGAGGAGATTACCCATAGTATCTCTTTAACATCCTTATGTTCCACTTGTGCCTGATTTGCACGCCATTTGAAGTTTTCAGCTTATATGTGCCATTGTCACTGAGACAGCCCCCATTTTAGCGGCTTAATTAATAGTAATTAATTAAGTTAATTTGGGTTATTAAATTTTACGTATTTTATTTTATTGGGACTCAGAATAATATTTTATTTCTTAAAGATATCACTCGTATTTAATTTGGGATCTAAGTAATACAAACAAAATTGGGCGTAATTGAAAATAGATGAAAATGATGCATGAGTCATTTAGAAGATGTGTCATTTTATTCACTCACCCACCTCTTCAAAATCTACGATACTCATCATCAGGATTCATCATCCTTCACTCCCTATTGCAGAGAACTCAAACTACTACTTCACCACCTTATGGAATCGGTATTTCTACCCACAAACACATCAAAATTCAGAATTCAACTCCAATTGCTTTGATTATCAAAAGCCCCATGTTATTAGAAGCAAATTGATTAAGTTTCATCAAGTTCCATTCATTATTAAGGTTAGGGTTTATATCAATTCAAGTGTAAAATTTGGGTTTATTGAAGAAATGAGAACTAGATTCATCTATCAAGAATTAAATAGGGGATTTTATGACTCAAGTTAAAGTTCAAGATTGAAAATTGAAAGGTTCTTCAATGGTGATTAAAGATTGTGTTGAAGTTAGGTAGTTCATCCATGTCTTTTGAAGCTTGCAAGTGTGTTCTTCAATGGTGATTAAGGTAACCTACAACTATTCTATTTAAGTATAAAATGAATGTTTTAAAGTAGTTTAGTATTTGTGGATTCAATTTGTGTCTTTGATTCAAACTCAAGTATCAACTTGAATTTAAGATGAGTTTATGGTTTCAATTAGAAATTGGGTTGTTGTTAGTGTTGATTAATATTGGTTATTTGGTTTCTAGTATAAATTTAGTATTTTGGATATTGAAAATTTAGTTATTCAACAACTGAGTGTTCTATTTTGCCGATTTTCGAAGCAGTTATAATTACTTTTGAGTTCTGATGTCTTCATGAGACTTGTAGAGCTTCGAGTCGCGGTCGCGTAGGTACATCGCCCCAATATGAGTTCGTATGAGAGAGTTATGTTCAAAATAGTGAAATACTAACAGGTTGTCATGAAATTCGAGAATTAGCATTCGGTTTTGGCATTTTTGGGGCAGCTCTGATCGTTTGTGGGCTTTAGTGTCTGCATAAGAATTGTAGAGCTCTGAGTCATGGTCGCATAGCCACTTGATTCGCCTCTATACGAGTTTGTATGAGGAAGTTATGACCAAAATACTAACAGGTGTCCTGTTATGAAACTAATACGGGATTCTTAAAGTAGGATTAAATGCTATGAAACAAATTGGGTATTCTTTTGATTTAATGTTTAAGGTTATTTGTTGGGTATTTGAGATCAAATTATGGTTATTATTCTTTCTTTATTGAGTGGTATTGTTGAGTTATAGTTCTTATTTGATTAATAAGGGTGTTTGATTCAAGTATAAATTTGGGAACATAAGTATCATTTGAGTTTTGATTAGCTGATGTCAATTGGATATGATCTACGTTGGATATTGGGACTTCACATTTGTGTAAAACTGGTTAAACTCCATTGATAGTAACTTAACCTTTTACATGTTGAAGGTTGATGATGAATTGCTTGGTATTTTAATTATTGATTGCTATTCATGGCATAGAAAGGTAATCCTACAAACACTATTATCTTTTAAAGTTAATTTAAGTATTTCAAAGTTCAAGTTATGTTTTATAAGGTGTGATATTACTGCTATTTATATTTGAGCAAAATTGTATATTTTTGGTGTTCGAAAATTATGTTTTGTATGTTCATAACTTTATAAATATGAGCTTTTAAATATTGTACTATGAAAATAAGTTATGATTATTGATTTTAAAGAAAATCAAGTGAATTATTGATTCGTTTTATATTGAAATGTTCGACATTGAAAAATGTCCGTTTTTGGGAATTGGCAACGGATATTCATATCCGGATTATTATGAAATCCTATAGCTTGATAATAGGTAACGCTTTTCGGATCGGTCTCGAGCCCCCGATCCCGTTTCGTTCTTGCAAGAACCGTATTTCGGTGATGACGATCATCCGTATTCTCAGGATTTAAATCAAGCCTACTTCCTGACGGTCCATATATTCCCACGTTTTAAAGTATTGTTATGTTATTGTTTTAATATGAGTTTTGAATAAATACGTTTGGTATATAAAGTTTTTTTTGTTTCGCAAATGAATTCATATGTTTCATTTGTCGTATTTTGATTTTCGCTATTTACTTGTAAAGTAATAGCCGTATTTTGATTTCGCTATTAACTTGTAAAGTTATAGCCGTGTTTTGATTCACTATGAACCAAAGGTTCTTAGTCGTATTTATGTCGATGCCAAACGGTCTTTCAAAAGAGTTTGGGTTTTGACAAGCTAATGTTTTATAAGGAGTTATCGAATAAGCAAAGATTGAAGTGGAGATGTTTATTAATGACTTGTATATAAATGTAATAGTTTGTTGGATTACTCAACAATTCAATTGTTGACGGTCTTTGATGGGGCTATCCCTTACGGGGGATAGATCCATTTTCAGGTTAACTCTGCTGTGGAGATGATGCCTGCGGGTATATGTGTTAAGTGCGAGGCGATGACTTATTTTTGAAAATGATAATGTAAATTAGATATTTGTAAATTAAATTGTAATTATTTTATAATGTTTTGTAGATAGTATTCCCTTATTTAATGTAAAAAGTTTTAAATACTCTGATATTAGTTTGTTGTGGCTATCGAGCCTCAGGTCGGATTCAGCCCAGACTTTTATAAGCCTTCCGCTGTGCTTTATAGACAGTATTATAATATTATTTACGCCGGTTTGGGCTGTTTCAGCCACAATCCTCTGATATGATGTAAGGCCCTTCCCATTTTTCAGATAACTTGCCATGTTCATGCTTCTGAGTTGCTTTGGCATTTCTGAGGACCAAGTCCCCCACCTGGAAATATCTATGCCTTACTTTCCTATTGTAGAATCTGGCAATTCTGTTCTGGTATGCTGCCATTTCCAATGCAGCGTTTTCTCTAACCTCGTCAATCAGTTCCAGATCTAAAAGCCTGGACTCTTGATTTCCTTCCGTGTTCAAATGCTTTAGTCTGACTGTCTGTACCCCAATTTCAACTGGTAAGAGTGATTCTGATCCATACACCAATCTGAAAGGCGTTTGACCAGTGGCTTCCTTTACCGTTGTCCTCAAAGACCAAAGTACATCGTATATTTCATCAACCCAATTAGCTTTTGCCTCTTCCAGCTTTTTCTGAAGGCCATGTAATATCTGCTTATTGGCTGCCTCTGCATGCCCATTACATTGAGGGTTGCATACTGACGAGTAGGCCACCGCAATTTTGAATTCCTCCAGATATTTCCTTAATGTTACACAGTCGAACTGTGTTCCATTATCAATGGTGAGAACTCTGGGAAGCCCAAATCGAGTGATGATATTCTGCCAGATGAATTTTTCCACTTTTCTTGAAGTAATTGTTGCCAGAGATTCTGCTTCTATCCATTTTGTAAAATAATCAATGGCAACAATCAAAACCTTTTTACCTCCTGCTGCGATCTTGAATGGTCCCAGGAGGTCTAATCCCCACTAAGCGAATGGGATGGGGTTATGAATGTATTTCAGCTCAGATTCGGGTTGCATGATGTTGGGTGCGAATTTCTGACATTTGTCGCATTTCTGAACCAAGCTCTTCGCGTTTGACAATACTGAAGGCCAGTAATACCCCACTCTAATAGCTTTATGCGCCAGGGCTCTGGCTCCCAGATGGTGACCACATCCTTCATGCACCTCTTTAAGAATATACTCTGCTTCAGCCGGAGTGACACATTTCAACAAGGGCCCATTTTTCGCCTTTTTGTATAGTTCTCCATCTACCATGCAAAATTGTGGAGACTTCAACTTTAACTTTCTGGCTATGTTTGGATCTGTTGGAAGAATACCATGATTCTTATACTGAATGAGGTCGTTCATCCAGTCGGGGAGATCTCTATTTCCCAGATTGAAAACAGATGTTGCGTCTTCATGGAGCTCACTGATTTTACTTCTACCAGAACTGATCTTTTCAAATTTTGCATGCTGGAACTTCCTAACTTAGAAAGTGCATCATCTTGCTCATTCTGTGATCTGGGAAGTCTTTCCACATGGACAACTTCAAACCAGGATATCAACTCTTGGGCCTTCTTCAAATTTTTCTGCATGTTCACATCCCTGGCCTCATGCTCTCCCTTAATCTGATTTACAACAAGTTGTGAATCAGTTTTCAGGCTGACTCTTTTGGCTTCTAAAGCTTTGCACAGTTGTAGGCCAGCAATGACAGCTTCGTATTCAGCCTCATTGTTGGTCGCTTTAAACTGGAATTTGAAAGCATACTCAATAACTTTGCCTTCTGGGGTGATTAACACTAAGCCGACCCCTGCCCCGACAAGTCTGGATGACCCATCAGTCAACAGTTGCCAGATTGGTTCTTCACTTTCATCTTGTGTTATCCATGCTGCAAAGATGTCTGCCAGGGCTTATCCCTTTATTACCTTTCGGGGCTAGAATTGTACTCCCATGCCATTGAGCTCTACTGCCCACTTTGCCAGTCTTCCAAATCTTTCTATCTTTGTCAGACTTTTCTCTAAGGGTAAATCTGTCAAGACCACTACTGTATGTGCATCAAAGTAGGGCCTCAACTTTCTGGCAGCTATGATGACTGCATAGGCTGCCTTTTCAATCATTGAATACCTGATCTCTGCATCGAGCAATATCTTGCTAACAAAGTATATGGGATATTGCGTCTTGTTTTCTTCTCTTATCAACACAGCGCTGACAGTACGCTGAGTCAAAGATATAGACAAGTATAATGTTTCACCAGTGACCGGTCTTGCCAGAGTCGGTAGACTATGCAGATGGTCTTTCAATTCCTTGAACGCCTTGCTCTGAGCCTCCCCCCATTCGAAGCTCTTATTCCCTTTCAAAACAGTGGAGAAGGGCATGACTCTTTCAGCTGCTTTGGAGATAAACCTGGAAAGGGCTGCCATCCTACCAGTGAGCTGCACTATCCCATGCCTATCCGTGGGTTCTGCCAGATCAATTACTGCCTGAACCTTTTCCGGATTGGCGTCGATTCCTCTTTCACTGACTATAAACCCCAAAAACTTGCCAGACTTTAGCCCGAAGACACACTTTCTGGGATTAAGTCTCATATTATATTTTCTCATATTATCAAAGGTTTCCTGCAGATCTATTATCATCTCATTTTTTGTCTTGCTTTTCACAATTGAATCATCTACATATACCTCCAAATTTCTTCCTCTCTGATTTTTGAATATCTTATCCATTGCCCTCTGGCAAGTTGCTCCCGCATTCATTAGACCAAAAGGCATCATGATATAATTGAACACCCCCGCTGAGCATATAAATGCTGTTTTCTTTTTATAAGCAGGGTCCATGAAAATTTGATGATATCCAGAAAATGCATCCGTACAAGATAAGAGGGCATACCCTGCTGTTGAATCTACTAGCTGATCTATCCTAGGCAGAGGATAACAATCTTTTGGAGAACACTTATTCAGACTAGTAAAATCTATACACATTCTCCACTTACCAGGTTGTGACTTTTTCACTAATACAACATTAGCCAACCAATCTGGGTAGAGACATTCCTCAACGAATCCTGCATCCAGGAGCTTTTGCACTTCTTCTTCGATTATCTTATCTTTTTTAGCACCAAAGTTTCTTTTCTTTTGCTTTATGGGCTTAACACCATCATGGACACTTATTTTATGTGTGGCCACTCCTGGGTCAATGCCAGGCATCTCTGCTGCAGAATATGCAAAAAGGTCTGCATTCTGACGTAAGACTTCAATCAGATTCAGGCGAACCTGAGGATCCAGATTTCCCCCGATTCTGACTGTCTTCTCTGTCCCTTCCACCAAAGTGATTTCCTCGATCTTTTGGTGGTCTATCTCTATCTGAGGAGTGCTTTTCTTGACATTTTCATCCTCGGAGGGCCGGGGATCTATCTCGACCACATTCTGGCTTCTGGATCTAGATCTGGAGCCAATTTTCAACTTTTTGCACCTTGGCTGACCTCCTTTACGTAATTCTCCTGATGTTTCGTCAGCTTCTGACATCTTTTCCTTTCCTTTCCTCTTATCTGGTTCCGGCCTTATCGTATTCACAAGATTGCAGGCCCTAGCCATTTTCTGGTCTCCCCTGGCCCTCCCCACCCTACCATCATTCCCGACAAAGAGGAGGGTCTAATGGTGAGTGGAAGGTATACTAGTTATTGCAACTGTGAACTTTCTTCCCAGGATACAATTGTATCTGGTAGGAGCGTCCACGATGTAGAACTCTTAGGGGACTGTAGCTATTACCCCCTCTCTGTCAATGATAGTAACTGGCAATGTTATCTTTCCAACTACCAGTACTGACTCACCGAAAAATCCCACAATAGGAGTTGATGACTTTTGTAAAATCTTTTCTTCTATCTCCATCTGATCCCAACAAGATTTGTAGATCACGTTTATCTCAGCACCACTATCAATCAAGACCCTATGAACGGATTGCTCAGCAATATCCAGGACCATCACTAGAGGATCGGAATGTGGGTATGAGACTCCCCTACAGTCTTCCCTAGTGAAAGTCATGTCTGGCATATTGGGAGGTTCTGTCTGCTCTGTGACCTCCATTAATTCATAACTAGGAGACGCTGCTGCTCTCAGATGAGCCTCACAGTCTGACACAGATACTTTCTGGTAAATCATAAGAATTTCTTTCTTCTTTTTTTGCATGGGCCCGCTCTCGTTTCTATTCTGCATGGAGCTATCTTCTTCGGTTCTCTTACCAGAGACCTTATCTTGCTTATACTGTTATAGATATCCCCTCTGGATCATGTCTTCGATGTTTTTCATCAAAGATTTGCAGTGCTCTGTCCAATGACCTGGACAGTTATGGAAGTTGCAAAATGCATCTGAGTTCTTCCCAACCATCTTTCTTTGTATCAGTCTCTGCCATTTGGCATCTTGCTCATGCATGCTGAAGATTTTGGCCCTCGACTCCTTTAATGGTGTGTAATTTGTGTAATTAGGGAGACCTAGGACATCAAAATCTTCAGTTCTTACCAACTTTTTTCCTTTATCCTGCTTCTCGACCTGTTTCTTGCTGACCCTTTCAAAAGCCTTTCCTTTATTCTGCATGTTGCCAGTAATTGATTTGATGTCTTCGACATCAATGTGAGACTGAGCATACTCTCTGATTTCATTTATTGTTTTCAAGTAAGTCCACTGATTACTAAATTTCAAGGCTTCACTTTCAGGTCTTTCAGAATTTAAGCCTTGCCTGAAAGCAAAAGTCAAGAGATTTTCCTCAGGATTCAATACTTGAAGGCTTTCTTTATCAAAACGGGACACATAACTTCTCAACGATTCATCCCTTCCTTGATGTATGTTCATCATTTCAATTGACTGCTTTGATCTTGCAGTCCTTGAGGAGAAGTGGCCTCTGAATTTTCAGCCAGCTCATCGAACGATGATATTGATCCTTCTGGGAGGCTATGTGCCCATCTTTGTGCTGTGCCTGCTAGAGTTAAAATGAAATTCTTGCACCAGCTTGCATCCGTGTGATTGTCCATGCTCATCTCATTATTGAATGCAGCAAGATGAACATTCGGGCGGGATTCTCCCTTGTATGTCAGGTGAGCCGGAAATTTTACCCTTTTTGCTGTTGATGCAGCAATTTCGGAAGCGAATGGTGACTTTCCATAATGCCTTATCTTTTGATTTTCTGGAATCCTTGGTGGCAGGTTCGACAATGGAGACTTTCCCTTCAGCGTGTGGATTACAGGTTGCTTACTAGCCTCTACATGCACAGACTCGTCCTGTCCTTCATATATTCTCAATGAAGGAGTAGGTGTGCTTTTGCCCAATCTGCTCTTTGCGGGAACTCTTTTTGTTGTCCCTGACTCTCTTGTTGTTGGCTGAGAGTCAGTTTGTGGGTAAACTGTCTCTGTCCACCCTCGCCTTATGTGGGTGCCTTGTTGAGAGGAAACTCTTGGCTTGGATGAGGTCCTGTACCTGGCGTATTGGTTGCCCGGTATAGACTCACCTTCATCCAGCCTGTGTCTCATCCTACTTTCATCAGACCTTCGTTGATCTGAGTCTCTATGGGTCCAAGGATTATAGGATTCATCCTCTTGATCCATATTTCTTTCTAAGGAATTCTGATCTCCATGATTTTGATCAGGATTTCCTATTTCAGTTCTGACAGCATTAGCCACTGCCACTACAATCTTTGAAATCATGTTTCCATCCATCGCAACTTGTTGGTTCTCCGTGGCAAGCTCCCTTCGGGAAGTGTTCCCATGAGCCTGACTTGAAGAACCTTCATTTTGCCTCATTGCTCTTTTCTCATCCACAATTTTTTGTGCTTCGCTTCTGTTCCTTCTTCTTTGAGACCTAGACGTCCTCGACTAATTGGAGGTTTGTCTCTGGTTCTCAGAATGGCTCGTCATCTTATGCCCTTCAAAGAAAATTTTTGAGGTAACTTTTGGCAAAGAAAGAAAATTGCAGGCCCTCCTTCTAGCGCCAAATTGTTCCTGTCCTGTTTTGCTGAACAATTAATTAAGTTAACAACCTTCCTAATTTGCGATTTGACTAGGAAGATTGTGCTGGAGAGGGTCAATGTCTTTAATTCCTTGCCGGTTATGCAACAAGATCTTAATGGCTGGGATGAGTGGAGCCTGAAAATATTAACACAATGGTTAGAAAAGGCCGGAAGGTGTTCTTCCGGGGACCTTCTCCGACGCCCAAGTCAGTATCAAAAAAATTATGATTTGCCTAACCAGTCCTTCAAGACGCACAGTGGCTATCAAGTGGATTATGGCTTAGGACTTATTTCTGACGTGAGGTCTTTGTATAATGAAGTTTCTGGGAACAATACCCGAAATGAAAAGCATGTAATTCTTACTTACAGAGGTTTTTTTTTAGTATAGGAATTTATCCGTCCTCTCTTTATTGCATGTCTCCTTGTAGTTATATCAAATGATTGAATTCTAATACATTCTCTTTCATGGTCCCTTAGAACATTCCTTGCATGCATTATATCTCTTTCTTACATGTGTTAAGCTACAACTTAACAATCAACTTATATACGCTATCCAACACGTGTCTTACTACTCATGATTACATACAAATACTGGACAAGTATTTTTAACGCTCACGTGAGTTCCTCGTGCGGGAACCCTTACATTTACTTGAAGTCTTCTTTATACCCTGGAAAAAAAATGCTACCAGATGACGATCCTCCCAGAGGTCATGTTGCCAGATGACATCGGTTTTGACCTTCTTTGACCAAGCTCTATCTTAATCAGCCTTGCTTAATATTTTTACCCATACAATATGTATATATATTTTTATTCCACTTTTGTTTTATCTCGTCCTTCGATTCGTTTGTGACCCGGTGTATCATATACCAATTTTCCACAATAGCTATTATATCTTGGGATTATGATGTATACAATTGAAGATATCATTTTCAATTCCTAGATTGTTCACAAATAATTAAATTACTTAACTTAATAAAAGGGAGTGTAGGAGTAAGCATAAAAAATAAATAAATAAATAAATAAATATTGTAGTTTTGAGGTATTTAAAAAGTAAACTTATATTGTTATTATTAGTATTTCTTTTGAGTCTATTATTAGGGGGAGATGCAATAGGATAAATTTAATTGAGTCTAAGTTTTACATGACATAGTGTATATCGATCCAGTTACCGTTAGTAACTGATATTATTACCCGGTTCAAGAGACGACTTCGTAGAGGAACCCTTTTGTTAATCTTAGTATCTGTTGGTGACCGGCACCCGACAGCTGAGTTACAGGTGCATAGTTAGTGCCTCTCTTTCAAAAGAGACTGGCCAGTCTAATCTTTCTAATTATGTGCAATATAATTAATACTGGAAATTTTGACATGAAAATTACATATATAAT
This sequence comes from Amaranthus cruentus, assembly GCA_019425755.1. NCBI lineage: Eukaryota > Viridiplantae > Streptophyta > Magnoliopsida > Caryophyllales > Amaranthaceae > Amaranthus > Amaranthus cruentus. The sequence continues at coordinate 10,811,478 of CM033464.1, forward strand.
ATTGTGGATTTTGATATGTGGAGTGATACTTAAAAGACCATGGGTCTATCCTCCTTGATATGATATAGTGGGCAGGAGACATTTTGGTCTCCGCTATATTTTAAGGCGAGTTGCCATTGAGAAATTGGCTAGCTTCACCCGAGAGAGACATAGTCGTAGAGCTATGGAGAATCCTCTCAACCAAATACTTAGTGTGCACGAAGGTCTAGGATTTTGTTTTAATATTATTTGTTATTCTCTTCTCCCTGTTTGTGAAAGCATGTTTTAATGAAAATATAAAAATGTTTTACATGATGTGTGTCTACTCGCTCAACCTTCCGTGGTTGACACCTTTTCGTTTTGATTTTTACATTGCAGGTGAATCATGGGAGCTGACGATTGATAAGTGGGGATATCGCGGAGTGACGTAATATATCTTAGTATTTATTTTATCAATTCGTAGTAGCTTGAGTTTAGTATTGAATTTTACTAATAGTTGACCAATTAATGGTTTTTAAGACTATGAATAAGGTTTAGTATTTAATACCTATTCTTTAATGAAGTTGTAGGAACCTTTGAGTTTATTTATATTCGATTTTAAATTTATATTAAGTTATTTATTAAAGTTGAGTTTTACATTTATTGTGCATTTTAAAAATTTATTAAAGTGTAAATTTGGAATACATGTAGTAACACCTTAGCTTAATTAGGTAGATATCAAGTGGGGTGTTACAGTTGGTATCAGAGCCACCTTGCGAACGTAGCTAATTCGATGAGTTAGTAAACTTAGCAAGGAAAAGATCTTGGAGACTGGTGATGTTATTGAATAAGGAATTTAAAACTTATATTTTAGTATAAGAAAATTTTAAAACTTAGGTGATGGATATGGACCTAGGAGAATGTAATAAATTAGGTTGAACTTAATAAAATTTATAATTAAACGTAAATGTGAGGAAATCACGGGAAATGGGATATCGTTATGCAAGAAGCGGACGACGAAGACGACTTTAAATAACGATGCAATCAATATATCGCCTATCACGTACACATATACTCTGTGTGATATGTGTATATTACGCTAATGTGTATACATTATGCACTATCAATATAGATTTTGAATCATATAAAAACTTCGTGTAGATCATGGCAATAAGACGCGTGACCCGCCAAACTACTAGACAACATAGTCCAGACGATTTTATAGTTGAGACAAAGGATTCTTCTCGCTCTCAGGATTCTCTACCTTCCGTACAGCCACCCCCACAGACAAATGCAATGCCTGTCCCTATAATTTCTTCCTTACCACAGGCACCTCCGTCTGGAGACCATTAGCCTTTATTTCCTTGCTGCAAACCCAACAACAACAGCTTAATCAACTTCAGCAGTAGTTGCAACAAAACAATGCAACTCCCACAGCTATTCCTATATCTACCCCGACACCTGTCACCCCTCAGGTTGTTATCCCAGGTCCCGACGTGGTTACTGTACAGAAGCAGGGAATTCAAAGACCAGCTCCGAAAAGATACGATATGGGAAGGGACAACCTGCCAAACTCCATGATTGGATACGAGAAATGCAGAAGATCTTTGAATTATTAGAAACTCCAAATAGGATGAAAGTGAACCTTGTTGCTCATTACTTGAATGGAGATGCTGACACGTGGTGGTTGACACCCCGAGATGTAGTTAAGTCTGCTATAGCTAGAGCTTCTACTTCTTCAGGGAGCAACCCTACACATGCTACAGCAGGTTAGAGCCAGTTCGTAGCTTCCATTCAAGAGGAATCCTTTCTTTGACACCTTCAGAGAGAGATGTGTGATGACTTTTCTTCTTTGAGGCAAGATGACAGGACGGTACACCAGTTTTACTCAAGATTTATCGAGCTCGCAGCACAAGTGGAGGACATGACTATAAGTGAAGAGTCTAGGGCACAACACTTCTTTCGTGGATTAAACCTAGAGGTTCGCAAGTATATGGTTAGTCGATGTCACACAACTGTACGAGATGCGTATAACGACGCATGTTCAGCTGAGAGACTGTTATTCAAAGAAGGAGGAACTTATGCACAACTCAGACGCAGAGGGGAACACAATGAAGCTCCACAGGGTTCGAGAAAATGACACCACCCAGATACACGACATTATTCGAGTAGCCAGAGGTCACGACCTCCAAGACCAGATCAAAGCACATCTACAAGACGACAAATTGAGTGTTTTCACTGCGGAAAGAAAGGGCAAAAAAGGTTGATTGCTACACATACCTTAGGGAGTTAGAAGTTGAGGGTAAGACCCAAGACCGTTCGCAGAGAGTTGTAGCTAGCCAGACCAGTGTGGGCCAAGATCAAAACCAAGTCGCTCACAGACTTTTAAAGGTCGACCGGGGCACGGTACACAGATGGATTGATCGAGGCCAGCTACTTCCGTTCCAGCTAAAGCTGCTCAAACGACAAGACAACTGATGGCATTAAAACGTGACGAGGCTGAGGAGACTCCTCAAGTGGTTTCGGGTACGTTCCTAGTTAATTCAGTTCCAGTATTTGTACTTTTCTATTCGGGAGCTTCTCATTCTTTCATTGCGATGTCTTGCACTAGTAAGATTGGATTGTCTAGTCCTGTGTCTATTAGTACTGAGTTTGCGCAACCTTCAGGTGATAGAGTTACTTGTGTTAAAGCCTATCGTGATTGTCTCTTGACTTCTTAGGTGTATCTTTACTTGTTGACTTGATTGAGTTTCCTTTAGATAACTTTGATGTGATATTGGGTATGGATTGGTTAGATAGATATAGAGCTCAAATTGATTGTTGGTTAAAGAAGGTATCCATTCGAGGTCCTAGTGGACAAAGACTATCATTTAGGGGATTTATACCTAGGAATCGCACCAAGATTATCTCGGTCATGAAGTTGAAGTCTTATTTAAGAAGCAACTACCCTATGATCTTATGCCACGTTAGAGATGTTGAGCAAACACTACAAAAAAAGTTGCAGCTACCCACACTTATATAGCCATGTTTAAATAAGTGAGGCAAGTTATTTTGTAATTAGGCGCGCTTGTTGCATTTAGTCACGCTTATTAAGTGTGACAATTTAGTCTCACTTATAAGCATGGCTAAAAAGTAACTTAAATTAATTTAATGTATGTAAACAATGCAGCCATACTTTACAAGTGTGGCTAAATGTTAATTAAATAAAAAAAATTTATAAAGTGAGTCATAGTTAATAAGCGTGGCTAACTTTGAAGTAAAAATATATATAATGAAATCAGACACTCTAAATAAGTGAAGCGAAATGTTATTTAAAAAAATACCATTAAATCAGCCACAATTAATAAGCGAGGCTAATAGCAATTAAAAAACGGCTACCGCTATATCAGCCTCACTAAATAAGCGTGGCTATCGAAATTTAAAAAATTAAGAGAAAATTATATAAAACTACCTAATATATACCCTTGTTTTCAAAAAACTACCTTATGTAAAAAATTTTGCAAAAAACTACCTTATGTAATAAATTTCTTTGCAAAACACTACCTTGTTATGATTTTCGTTAGTTGACTGTCAAAACTCACGTTGACCATCACGCCCCACTCACGTGCCCCCATTAAAACCCATCTTGTTCTTGAAAATCGAACAGAGATCTCTTTTCCTTCCATTACTTCTTCTTATTCTTCTTCTTCAACCTTTACTTCTTCTTAAACCCCATCTTGTTCCTTAAACCCTAACTTCTAATCATCCCTTACTTCTTCTTATTCCCATTCTTCCCCTTCTTCAAGAGACAATTCAATGCCCGAAAAATGTGCTTGTGGAGCTCCATTTGCAAGGAGAGTCTCATGGACCAAGGAAAACCATCCCTTGTTCAAGGGTTCGTTGCTTGGAATTCGAAAAGGCACAAGCAATTGCCGATCTTAAAAGAATTAAGAAGAAATTGATGGGTCAGAGGAAGCATGGAAATCAGTTGTGTAGCTTTATATTAGGGTTTTTATTTTGTTTTTTTTTTGGTGTTGGTTGTACTAGTTAAGGGTGGTAAATGATGTTTTTCTTCTGATTGTAGGAGGTTGTGTTGATTGTATTAGGTGCTTTGTACTAGTTAAGGGTTTCTTCTGTTTTTGTAACATGATTATGGTGAATGAAATGGGATTTTGTCAACTGATTGCTATTTTGCTAATGGTTGATGTTGCTAACTGATGCTAACTGATGTTGCTTGTGTTGTTGGTAGTTGATTGCATTACTGATTGCATTACTAGCTTGTGTTGATTGCATTACTGATTGGTAGTTGTTGGTAACAGATATGCTAACTGATGCTGTCAACAGAACATCACAATTGCTATAACTGATGCTTCTGATGCTAAGAACATCACAATTACTGATATGCTAACTGATGCTAATGTGTTGATTGCATTACTGATGCTTCACAATCACAACAGAACATCACTACTATCAGCTTCACAATTACATATGTTCTGTTGCTTAACAATTACTGATGCTCATCACAATTACATCACTCATGCTTATACAATGGTATAATGAGTGCCAATTAATAAGAAGTGATGAAGGAGGGTGGGAGAGAGTTATGGGAGATTTGATGTTTTGAATTTTGGTTGGTAAATTGAAGAAGAATGTCGACAATGGCATAATTGAAGAGGGAGATTGGGTTTTAATGGGGCACGTGAGTGGGGCGTGCTGAAGGATTAGATGGTCAACGTGAATTTTAACGGTCAACTAACGAAAATCATAATAAGGTAGTGTTTTGCAAAGAAATTTATTACATAGGTAGTTTTTTGCAAATTTTTTTACATAAGGTAGTTTTTTAAAAACAAGGGTATATATTAGGTAGTTTTATATAATTTTCTCAAAAATTAATTAGAATTCGCGTGCTATAGTTGGCGTTTCATCTTCTTTGCTTTCCTCCCTCATCACTTTTCTCCCTCGTTTTAATTTGCTTGCACTCATTCCGCAGGTAAGCAATTCGCTTTCTCATCATTTTCCTTCTTTTTTGTTTTAATTTGTTTATTGTTGTTTCTAGGCTCTTCCCCACTTCTTTTTCACTCTTCCTTCGTTTTCCCCAATTCTTCTTAGTCTCATAAATTTTAGGTTTCAATTTGTGATTTTGAATCTTGTGTAACCTACAAATCTAGTTCAAAGTACATTAGAGATTTCGAAAATCAGTGCTACATGAAGAAATTGTTGGTAATTTTATTCCCTACTTGAATCTAATTTTTTTGGTGGCTTTTAATATATTTGGTTTGTAATTGTGGAGTGAGTTTCTAAGGGCCTCTCTCTTGACTCTAGGTTTTGGAATATGATTCTTTATCAGTTTTAATTTTGAGGCTTCTTCATCCAAACATGTTTATTTTCGCTGCTTGCCAAGAGATTTGATGCGGAGAAGATCAATTTCTCGGTAATTTGTTTCCTTATTTTTCTTTCGCTTTTGTTTTTCTTACTTTTTCTGAATTTGTGAGTTATTTTGGAATCAGGGTTCGAATAGGAAAAAGATCAATCTCCTTGTAATCTTTTTCCTCATTTTCTTTCTTTTTGTTTTCTTTCTTTTACCAAATTGATTAGCTTATTTTGGAATTAGGGTTCAAACAAGAAAACGAACAATCTCATGGTAATTTGAAACCGAGATTGAAGGATTATACTAAGGCAATCAATTTCTTCTGGCGGTGCTTGTACTTTGGTTGAACTTTGCTCTCAAAAAGTATGTTTCTTTCTTCTTCTTTTTTATACTTTTTCAATTTGAGAATGAAAGACAAATAAAAAAGAAAAATATAATTATGTGTGGAAATTTTGTGGCTCCTTTTGTTATAGGAGTGAGATTCAACACAAGGGAAGCTATAATGGAGGTTGTGTTCATTGTTGTAGGGTTGAAAGAAACCAATTGCATATTGCAGTTGCAGGTACTGATTACAGTTCATATCAAATATCACTTTCTTAGCTATAGAAGTTGTTTTGATGCTTTAAACCAACAGACAAGAGAAACTGGTTAGTATAATGTTGTAGTCTAGAAATAACTGGTTCTGCCTTTTTTGTTTGAATAACCCAATTACATGTGTTGTTGTGATAGTATCATTTTACATTTATTTTTTCACTGTAAAATTACAGTCTCTTCATGGTTGTAATTGTGGTCGTATTATGGCGGCCTCTTTGCATCACTTCTGCATCTTTTCAGTAAATAAGATAATAAAATAGACAAAGGAAGAATGAGATGTCACCTTATAGACGAATGCAAACTATAATATACTTCCATTACAAAGGTCCTTAAAGTGAAGTCAAAGAGCTAACTTGAGCATGTCAAACTCATATTTTACCTTTGTTTCCTAATTTCCATTTGCCATTATTCTTCTATATTGAGTATGATGCACTGGATTTTTTTATCCATGTGTTTTTGAAATCTGATATCTTTTGATGATTACTATAAAGAAAATTTTGGTCTTTGCCGAGGGAGAATCAATGGATCTCTTTGTGGTAAATTAATTTGCATCTGCTTATCAAATAAGCTATATATTTATAATTAATCATGATCTTGTTATTGTGCATCATTGTGAGTTTTCTTATACTTGGTTTGTATTGAAGGAACTACATTCTTCCCCTGGTATATGCCATTTCTGGTTCGAGTTGAAGATTTTTGGTTTGTATGTAGATGACATCTTTCTTGTTGCTTATGTTTCAGCCACTGCCAGCAGCAGCTTTTGTGCCCATGGAATGCAGTTGATGGTGTTCCTCAATGCAACTCTTAGCTGATGTCTTGCCTTCATCGATAGTGCATCATTTTTTTTTACTTTTTACTGTACTGGGGACCATAGTGTTTTGGTCCGGTTTTGTTTCTCTAGATAGCGAGTAACGCATACTTAGCTCTTGTATTGTAACACCGTCTGTGACATTATTTTTGAGATATCCCTCTGGGTTTTGTTACCCCTGATTGTAACTATTTTGGTTTTAGTATTAATAGAAAATTGTTTGACAAAATAATAATAATAATAATAATAATAATAATAATAATAATAATAATAATAATAATAATAATAATAATAATAATAATAATTCTCTCAAAAAAAAAAATAATAATAATAATAATAATAATTGTTAATAATAATAGTAATAATAATAACAATAATAATAATGTTAGCTATACTCATTAGCCACGCTTATTTTGTGTGTAAAAACAAGAGCAAAACAATTGACTTAGTGTTCAACACCTATAAGTGAGGACAGCTTATGAAGCGTGCCTAAAATTTACCCACACAAGCAGAGACCTCGCTTTTTTAAGCGTGGCTAAATCTATCAGCCTCACATATAAGCGTGCCTAAATGCATTTTAAGCGTGGATAGCTGCAAATTTTTTTGTAGTGAAAGTATACCAAACCTTAAGGACATACCTGTTGTGAGTGAATTCGCTGATGTTTTCCTTTCTGAGATACCTGGATTGCCACCTAAGAGAGCAATAGACCTTACTATAGATATTGTTCCAGGAGCGAGTCCTATTTCTAAGGCTCCCTGTCGCATGGCTCCAAAGGAGCAAGAGGATTTGAAGATTCAGCTACAGGAGCTGTTAGATAAGGTTTATATTAGACCTAGTTTTTCTCCATGGGGTGCACTAGTGTTGTTTGTTAAGAAGAAAGATGGATCGTTTAGGCTCTGTGTGGACTATAGAGAACTGAGTAACCGTTAAGAATAAGTACCCGCTTCCAAGGGTGGATGACCTTTTTGACCAGCTTCGAGGAGCCACGGTATTCTCACAGATTGATTTGAGATCAGGATACCACCAGTTGAACATTGCTCCGGAGGGCATTCCAAAGACTGCCTTTCGTACCCGATATGGTCATTATGAGTTCACAGTTATGCCGTTTGGGTTAACAAATGCACCTGCCGCATTTATGGCTCCCATGAACAACATCTTCAATGCCTTCCTACATCAATTTGTAGTTATATTCATTGATGATATCTTAGTTTATTCCAAGAATGTGGAGGATCACACCGAACATCTTAGGATCGTACTCCAGACCTTGCGAGATCATCAGTTGTACGCTAAGTTTGAGAAGTGTGAGTTTTGGCTAGAGAGCGTTGCCTTTTTGGGGCACATTATCTCTCGTGATGGAGTTTCTGTTGATCCATCAAAGATTGAGGCAGTATCATCTTGGGCGACACCCAAGAACGCATCGGAGATTCGCAGTTTTCTCGGTCTAGCTGGTTACTACTAGCGTTTTGTTAAGGACTTCTCAAAGATTGCGCGACCTTTAACGCAATTGACGAGAAAAGAGTGTAAGTTTGTATGGGATGAGCATTGTGAGGAAGCCTTTCAAACTCTGAAGTCTCGTCTCACATCTGCCCCAATTCTTGCACTACTCGATGGTGAGTCTGGCTTCGAGTTATACACGGATGCGTCGAAGCATGGATTGGGTTGTGTACTCATGCAGAATGGAAGAGTTATTGCGTATGCTTCATGACGGTTGAAGATACATGAGGTGAACTACCCGACGCACGACATGGAGCTTGTTGCCGTCGTATCTGCACTTAAGATCTGACGACATTATTTGTATGGAACAAACTTTAAGGTTCTATCGGATCACAAGAGTTTGAAGTTTATTTTACTCAGCGTGACCTGAATATGAGACAGAGGCGTTGGTTAGAGTTGATTAAAGACTACGAAATGGAGATTCAGTACCATGAAGGAAAGGCGAATGTTGTTTCTGATGCCTTAAGTAGAAAGACAGTGCATAATATATGTACCGTTTTCTCTAGGGTATGTTTGAGACATGAGTTACATAAATTGGGCATTGAGTTAGTTTAGTCTGGTACCGTATCGGCAGTGATGAAGGTTCAGTCGGACTTATTTGACGAGATTCGACGTCAAACTGAGGACACAAGGCTTGTATTAAAGGCTTCATTGATCATTGACACACCAGATCAACATTTTAGTATACATGAGGATGGTTGTTTGAGGTTTGATGGTCGATGGTGTATTCCAGAAGATCTAGAATTACGACAACGTATCCTTAGAGAGGCTCACAACTAGGGGTGCACACGGTTCGGTTTGGTCTGGTCTGACACTAAAATCAGACCAAACCAAAAATTCTGGTCTGGAAAATTTTCAGACCGGACCGGACAAAACCGTTCTACAACGGTTTGGTCTGGTATAGTTTACAGTTTTTTATTTTTATATGTTTTTTCCAAATTAATATATGTTCTATGAAAATATTTCGCACTTACAAACACTAAATAAATATAATTTGTAATTAGTTGATTCCATCAACATTATTCAAGTATATATTACTATATGAAAATAATAACATCTCAAAATATCATGGTAGAAACCCGTTTTTTACAAAAAAAATATTATGGTTTTTGGTCAAAGTACGGTTTACGGTCTGGTCTGGTCTGAAAAATTTAAAAACCGGGACTAGACCGTAAACCATATTTTTTTTGAAAAAAACCAGACCAGACCATTTAGACCGTAGACCAGACCAAATATTCAAATTACGGTTTGGTCCGGTTTGGTTTACGATTTTGACCAAACTTTGTTCAGCCCTACTCACAACTCAGCTTATTCTATCCATCCAGGTGGGGATAAGCTATATAACGATTTAAAGAGATCATTTTGGTGGCCAGCTATGAAGCGTGATGATGCTGAGTTTGTTAACAGATGTTTGACTTGTCAAAAAGTCAAAGCTGATCATCGTAGACCACAAGGATTGCTTCATCCACTCCCCGTTCTCGAATGGAAATGGGAGTCAATTTCTATGGATTTTGTATGTGGATTGCCTAAAACACCCAAGGGTAACAACATGATTTGGGTTATTGTTGATCGATTGACAAAGTCGACTCACTTCATCCCAATGAAGGACACATGGAGCAAACACCAGCTCGCTATGGCTTACAAACGATATGTGCTCAGACAGCATGGAGCTCCTAGAGACATTGTGTCCGATCGTGATGCTAGGTTTCTATCCAACTTCTGGCAGAAGTTACATGATTCCTTGGGCACGAAGTTGAAGATGAGTACCGCTTTTCATCCAGCAACCGATGGTCAAACAGAGCATACTATCCAGACACTAGAAGATATGTTGTGCGCTTGTGTACTTGACTTTGGAGGTTCTTGCGAGGATAAATTAGATTTGATTGAGTTTTCGTATAATAATAGTTATCATGCTAGTATCCAGATGGCACCATTTGAGGCCTTATATGGTCGTAGATGTCGTAGTCCACTATGTTGGGACGATGCAACTGAGGCTATAGTATTCGGACTGCCATTGATTCAGGAGATGATCGACCAGATTCGTATTATACGCCAGAGGATGAAAGCTGCATAAAACCGTCAAAAGATTTATGCTGATCAACGTCGTCAACCGCTTGAATTCCAAGTTGGAGAAAAAGTATTCCTTAGGGTATCGCCGACACGTGGTGTTGTGAGATTCGGTAAGAAAGGCAAGCTTAGCCCAAGATTTATTGGGCCATACGAGATTTGAGAGCGTATTGGTGAGGTTGCTTATCGACTTGCTTACCACCTTCGGTTGACCACGTCCACGATGTATTCCATGTGTCTCAGTTGAGACAATACTTAAAGGACGATTCTCGTGTTTTGGTGCCAGAAAAACTCACTATTGATGATACTCTACATCTTAATATTTTGAGGCAAATTTGACTTTGTATATAAAACTATCTATCTCTTTTCTGAGGGAAACCTTATCAATATTTTCGTAGATTTTAAAAACATCTTTGTTTAAAAGTTTAAAATGTTTGCTAATATGTTTTAAGTTCTTATTATCAGTTGCGATTTTTATGTTCAATGCGCACTTGTGTATGTGCAAAATGTGTTTTGCATCATATGAGTTATATTCCTTTGATAATATTTTGAGGCCTGATTGAATCATAAACATTGTTTTTAAACTTGGATGGCTGCCAAATGTTAGAGTTAAGGTTTTCAGTTAAGTAAGTGTTAGACGTTGAACTATTTAAGGTTTATCCTTAAGTTGGGGAGAATATGAGTTTAATATGTTTGAAATAGACCTTAAACTAGCCGCTTAATTAATTGTAATTAATTAAGTATGATTAGGATTTTTGAATCTAAATACGATATTTTATATGGACTGAGTAAAATTTTCTATTATATTTGGGTATCAGTTGTATTTGATTTGGGATCAAAGTAAGTTATACAATGAGAATTGGGTATAATATTATTTTAGAGATGATAATTTGTTTTAATAATTATTTTGACTCGTATTTAAAGTTGTCTTTCTTTTATTTAAAGAGACGTTTGAATAAGTCAAATTATGAGACTATTTTATTTTATCTACGATACTTATTTTAGTCAAACGTATTTCGTAAGCTAAGACAAAAGGGTAAAGTATAGTATAAATTTTGAGTGTCTCACGTTGAGGTGTCATGAATTGAGTAACACATATTTTGTAGACACATGTTATCTTATGTGTCATCACACTCGTTCTTTAAATTGAGTATCACATATACCACTTAAAAAATCATTCTGATACATGCAAATAAAAAGATATACTTCATCTTACTTTGGATCTTTTTAATTCCTTCGCCAATTTCCTTTTCTTTGTTTGCATAATGTCTACAATTAAGAGCTTTAATATACTCAAATCACTCATGTAAATTTGTTTTGTGTCTCATCTTAACGACATCTTCCTCCGCATTTTATAGAAAGATCAATATCTATCTTATTTAATGAGTGTTATTCTGACCTTTCTGTTTTTGATAAATTTCGAATACCTTCTGGCCATTTGTTGGTTTTAGTTTTAGCATATGATTTGTAGAGCTTCGAGTTGCGGTCGCGTGGACACTTGAATCGCCCCAAAATGAGTTCGTATGAGAGAGTTATGCCCAAAATACTAACAGGGTGTCTTGAAAATCCGAAAATAGCATTTTTTTGTTTACTTGTTCATAATTAAAGTTGGGGTTCAAATGAAATACCGTTTTTTATCAAGTGTTTAGGGTTAGTACTTATCCTTCAATTGGGTTTATTGAATGGTATGATTGAGTTACGAGTTCTTATTTAATTAATATGGGTGTTTAGTTCAAGTATAAATTTGGGAACATAAGTATCAATTTGGTACTTGATTAGTTGATATTATTTGGGTATGATATAAGTTGGGCATATATAAGTTGGGTATTAAGGATTTATGATTGGTGTAAAACTAGTTAAACTTCATTGATGGTAACTGAAGCTTTTACATGTTGATGGTTGATGATGAATTGATTGGTATTTTATTTATCGATTGCTATTCATGGCGTAGGAAGGTAATCCTACAAACACTATTATCTTTTAAATTTAATTTAATTATTTCAAAGTTCAAGTTATGTTTTATAAGGTGTAGTATTACTGCTATTTATATTTGAGCAAAATCATATAATTTTTTGGTGTTCGAAACTTCGGAATTTGACTTTGTTTGACCTTGCTTTTAATCCTTGATCAATATTATGTTTTGTATGTTCATAGCTTTATAAATATGAGCTTTGAAAAATTGTACTATGAAAATGAGTTATGATTATTGATTTTAAAGAAGATCAAGTGATTTATTGATTCGTTTTATATTGAAATGTTCGACATTGAAAAATGTCCGTTTTTGGGAATTGGCAACGGATATTCATATCCGGATTATTATGAAATCCTATAGCTTGATAATAGGTAATGCTTATCGGATCGGTCTCGAGCCCCCGATCCCGTTTCGTTCTTGCAAGAACCTTATTTCGGTGATGACGATCACCCGTATTCTCAGGATTTAGATCAAGCCTACTTCCAGACGGTCCATATATTCCCACGTTTTTTTAAAGTGCTGTTATATTATTGTTTTCATATGAGTTTTGAATAAATACGTTTGGTATATAAAGGTTTGTTTGTTTCGCAAATGAATTCATATGTTTCATTTGCCGTATTTTGACTTTCGCTATTTACTTGTAAAGTAACAGCCGTATTTTGATTTCGCTATTAACTTGTAAAGTTATAGCTGTGTTTTGATTCACTATGAACAAAAGATTCTTAGTCGTATTATGTCGATATACCAAACGCTTTTTTAAAAGAGTGTGGGTTTTGATAAATTAATGTTTCATAAGGAGATACCAAATGAGCAAAAGATTGAATTGGAGATGACATGATGCCTACTTGTGTTATGTGTTACGTGCGAGGTGAAGACTTCTTTTCAAAATTATAATGTAATATAGATATTTGTAAATTAAATTGTAATATTTTATAACGTTTTGTAAATAGTTTTCACCTATTTAATGTAAAAAGTTTTAGATATTATGATTTTAGTTTGTTGTGACTATCGAGCCACAGGTCGGATTCAGCCCAGACTTTTATAAGTCTTCCGCTGTGCTTTGTAGACAGTATTATAATATTGTTTACTCCAGTTTGGGCTATTTCATATAGCTAGTTCAAGTTTAAGAGCATATTTTGAGATAAACATATGGGTATTTTATATTGGGTTTAACTTCAAGGACGAAATTTGTTTTAAGTTGGGTAGAATGTAACATTACTAAATTTAAAATAATAATAATAATAATAATAATAATAATAATAATAATAATAATAATAATAATAATAATAAGAAGAAGAAGAAGAAGAAGAAGAAGAAGAAGAAGAAGAAGAAGAAATTATAATAATATTTAATTGGATTAAATATTATAAGAATCGAATTATTGGGTTTAGTTGATAAAACTAATTATTGAGCATAACTAATTTACAATTTTTTTAGAATTTAACCTAGAAAAATTAGCCTAATCCTTATGGCATAACTAATTTGCTATTTTTAGAAGCCCACTAAGATAAAATTAAACCCTAACCCTAATCTTTTATTATAAATACTCTAAATGACATTTTATTTTCTCTCACAAGCCAAAAAATAAAATAAAAAAAAGATAAACCCTAAAATTCTCTGGTCGCCTACGCTCGATACTCAACAATCAGTTTCTAATTCCGTGTCGCTACGCAAGAAATTCAATAAATTTCAGAGGGTTACATCACAAGGTATGATTACCTTAGTATATTTTATTATTTCTTTGTTTTGTTAATCCACAAAATTTGTTGCCTAACCTATGTATATGATTCTTAACCTATGTCGTTAAACTCGAAAAGTTTCATAAAGAACAAGATCTTTTATATTTCCTTTATATATATATATATATATATATATATATATATATATATATATATATATATATATATATATATATATATATATATATATATATATATATATATATATATATATATATATATATATATATATATATATATATATATATATATATATATATATATATATATATGGGAGGATCAATAAGAAGTGTGACAATAGGAAGGATAGGAAGGAGTAACTACCATTGATTGATTAAGATCTAAGCATGAAAAACATTTGTCAACGCAGGCATCCAGTAACACATATTTATGAGAAGCATCACACTTTCAAGTATCACATGTTTATACTGAAAGTATCACATAATAATTAAGAAAGCATCACACCTATCCTTCCTGTTTCAAGCAGTGCAAGATCGACCATTGATCTAAGATCTAATGGATGAAATTCCTTCCTATCATTCCTATTTTCACACCCCTTCTTATTTGATCCTAAACCATATATATATATATATATATACCATTAGATCGGATCAAATAGGAAGGGATTTGAAAATAAGAAGGATAGGAAGAAATTTCATCCATTAGATCTTAGATCAATGGTCCATTTTGCACGCGTTTAAAAAAATTGTGATGCTTTCTTAATTAATATATGATACTTTCTGTATAAAACATGTGTCACTTGAAAGTGTGATGGTTTCTAAATTAATGTGTGATGCTTTCTTTATAAGATGTGTATAATCTACTGCTAGACAAATTTTTTTAGGCCGTTAGATCTTAATCAATCAACGGTAACTACTCCTTCCTATCCTTCCTATTTTCACACCCCTTCTTATTGATCTCTACCTATATATATATATATATATATATATATATATATATATATATATATATATATATATATATATATATATATATATATATATATATATATATATATATATATATATATATATATGTATATATATTTTTATTCCACTTTTGTTTTATCTCGTCCTTCGATTCGTTTGTGACCCGGTGTATCATATACCAATTTTCCACAATAGCTAATATCTTGGGATTATGATGCATACAATTGAAGATATCGTTTTCAATTCCTAGATTGTTCACAAATAATTAAATTACTTAACTTAATAAAAGGGAGTGTAGGAGTAAGCATAAAAAAATTAAATAAATAAATAAATATTGTAGTTTTGAGATATTTAAACAGTAAACTTATATTGTTATTATTAGTATTTCTTTTGAGTCTATTATTAGGGGGAGATGCAATAGGATAAATTTAATTGAGTCTAAGTCTTATATGACATAGTGTATATCGATCCAGTTACTGTTAGTAACTGATATTATTACTTGGTTCAAGAGACGACTTCGTAGAGGAACCCTTTTGTTAATCTTAGTAGCTGTTGGTGACCGGCACCCGAAAGCTGAGTTACAGGTGAGTAGATAGTGCCTCTCTTTCAAAAGAGATTGGCCAGTCTAATCTTTCTAATTATGTGCAATATAATTAATACTGGAATTTTTGACATGAAAATTACATATTTAATATTGTGGATTTTGATATGTGGAGTGATACTTAAAAGACCATGGGTCTATCCTCCTTGATATGATATTGTAGGCAGGAGACATTTGGGTCTCTGCTATATTTTGAGGCGAGTTGCCATTGAGAAATTGGCTAGCTTTACCCGAGAGAGACATAGTCGTAGAGCTATGGAGTATCCTCTCAACTAGATACTTAGTGCGCACGAAGGTCTAGGATTTTGTTTTAAGGATCATTGACCAACAACAGCCTTAAAGTTTGCTCAATTTCAAATAAACAGCCTCAAACTTCGTTTTTTATCAACAACAACCTTCAACTTAGAAAACACGACATCGATACAGCCACTTCACCGGATGACCTGCTAATTGACCGTTGACCATGCTCAATGACCTTTGACTTTCCCTTAATTTCACTAATTAAACTTAATTACCCAGTTATCCCTAATTAAACCTAATTACCCAATTATCCCTAATTAAACCCTTCTTCCCCAACTTTTCTCTAACCCACCTCAATCACCTCTTGAACTCACAATCATCACCCTTTTTACAACTACCTTTCTTTAACTCAGGGCATGGAACACAAGTATACTGATACTTCTTTGGATCTCTTCTCCTTGCGTTTTCACCCGGATGGGCAAATGGGCATTCGGTCCAATCATGGGTATATGCCCTTGAACATGGCTTGATTTTGAAACTATACATCCTAAATTCATGGCTTCCATAAACATCATTGTTTATGTCTGGCAAATCAGACACCACAAATTCCTTTTTAGAATCTGAATCACAATCCGAAACTGACCCGGAACTTGAACTTGAATCTGAATCCGAAAACCCAGATTTCAGTAAACTATCAATCTGTTTGTTTCCCTTTGTGGGTAATTTTGGTAAAATCGGAAGCAAATCTGAAGGTTTATTTCCGTTGGAATCAACGATGTTGAGATTTGCGGAAGAAGAAACAAGGCGGTGAATAACAGAAGAAGAAAACTGGGACCCACCAGCAATGGGCTTTTAGAATTTTGTTAAGGAAACAGAATTTGATGAAGGGGCTTTTAATTGGGTTGTTATTAAAGGAGGGGTTTTAATGGTGGTGGTGGTGGTGGTGATGGTGGTGGTGGTTGTGGTGGTGGTGAAGGGGGAAAATGGAGGTGATTGAGGTGGGTTAGAGAAAGGTTGGGGAAGAAGGGTTTAATTAGGGATAATTGGGTAATTAGGTTTAATTAGTGAAATTAAGGGAAAGTCAAAGGTCATTGAGCATGGTCAACGGTCAATTAGCAGGTCATCCGGTGAAGTGGCTGTGTCGATGTCGTGTTTCCTAAGTTGAAGGCTGTTGTTGGTAAAAAAACGAAGTTTGAGGCTGTTTATTTGAAATTGAGCAAACTTTAAGGCTGTTGTTGGTCAATGATCCTCGTTTTAATATTATGTGTTATTCTCTTCTCCCTGTTTGTGAAAGCATTTTTTAATGAAAATATAAAAATGTTTTACATGAGGTGTGTCTACTCGCTTAACCTTCCGTGGTTGACACCTTTTCGTTTTGATTTTAGATTGCAGGTGAATTACGGGAGCTGACGATTGATAAGTGGGGATATCGCGGAGTGACGTAATATATCTTAGTATTTATTTTATCAATTCGTAGTAGCTTGAGTTTAGTATTGAATTTTACTAATAGTTGACCAATTAATGGATTTTAAGACTATGAATAAGGTTTAGTATTTAATACCTATTCTTTAATGAGGTTGTAGGAACCTTTGAGTTTATTTATATTAGATTTTAAATTTATATTAAGTTATTTATTAAAGTTGAGTTTTACATTTATAGTGCATTTTAAAGATTTATTAAAGTGTAAATTTGGAATACATGTAGTAATACCTTAGCTTAATTAGGTAGATATCAAGTGGGGTGTTACAACAGGTATTAAATAGGCAAACGCCGACTAGGCGTAGCATTTTGATCTTGGGAAGCATTTTTTTGAAGAAAACGCCGACTCAACATTTCTTGGTCCTTGGAGAAAGTCGAGTCGGCTTATCATGCGCTAAATGATTTTTTGTGCCCTGAGTGATAATCGTGGGTTTTTTGTAACCCTAATTTCTTTCTGTAGGAGGTTATTATATATACCCCTCTTGTAATTAGGGTTAGGGTGCTATAAGCATAAGAGAAAAAAGTGAGTTGTCATTCTAAGAGAGAGTTTCTTAGATTTATCTTGTTTTGTAATCTCCATTTTATAGTGAAACGTGTGTGTCTCGGTGCCTGTAGACGTAACTATCACATTGATAGTGAACTACATTAATTCTTGGTGTGCTCTTTATTATTTTCGTTGATTCCTTTTTTTGGAATTCTTAACTGCTTCCGCTGTCAACACAACAATATTTTTCATTTTCGTCATCCTTAATTATAACAGGGCCGATAAATTCGATAGGTAATTAATATTAATGAATTTTTTTTTTTGCAAAATAATGCGGAAGTGTGAAAATGCCGATTTGCTAAAAACCTTTAAAATTAATAAAAATGTTTATTAGAAATGATAAATATTACATAAAAATTAGAAAATTAAAATACATATCGTTCGTTTCAAAAAATACACAATAATTAAAATTAAATACGTCGAAATCATCAAATATAAAGTATATAAAAAAATTTACAACTAAGTCCTCGATAACATAAATCAATTGTAGTTGCGGCCTGGATCGGAACCCGAAACTAAATCCTGCAACATGCTGCCATCCATAATACGGATGACAGCCGATTGAATCGGTCAGCGCTTAACGCCGAGCGTAACTCCCTATCCAGCTCAAAATACGAAAATAATACACTACATTTACTAAATAATAATTAGAGTACGAACTTATAATTAATTGACACCATTGTATACTTTTACCATATTCTTTTACTATTCCACACTTTTAAGTCATTAAGATACCATTCTCAACCTTGGAAGAAGTACGTTACTGCCACTTATACAATTCGGTAATCTTAATACTTAAGCAAGTTCAGTTGATTAATACTCAAAACCGTACCATGCTTCATAGCATCAACAGTAATCAAGTTCATCATTGATCAACAAGCACAAACAATATGACACCTGATATATGTAAGGGTCTGGCTAGATTAGGGCCAAAGCCCTATATCTAACTTAGTGGGGGTCGTCACCCTGCCAATGTTTATGCTCGAGCTTCTACAGGATAGGTAGCTAACCCCCTGTCTAACACCGCATTTTACGTGTCGGCCAAAACGGGCGCCGGGATTTTAGATGTGGTCCATGGTTCGACATTTCCTTACTATCAGGTTCATTCAATCAATACATAGATAATTTAACACAAGCACATCACATTTTTTTACTACTACAAGTTGAGTTCGACTTTGACCACCTTAGATGTTAACTTCTTTATTTAATAATATTTTACCTATATGCCCTTGTAAGTTCACTACTAAAGTTTTACTTATTAAACTTTACTAAACTTTATTTTTCATAGTTCATTTGTTAAATAAATTTACACTAATAACTTAATATTCTAATAATAGTCTTTAGATTAATATTTTCACAAGTAGCTACTAAATTTTATTTCTCTTGAAATAAGTTTTAATAATCAATATTTCTAACTTTTAAACAAATAAATATTTTAATTCTTTTAACAAAAATAAATACTTTAATTATAAATCGAGTAAAACTATATTCTATAGATATATTGTCAAAATTCAACAAATTTACAAAAATCAATATTTCAAGTTGAAAAATAAGACTTATCAAGTTCACAAAAATCAATTTTCTAATTATAAAACAAATACCACTTATTATTTTACGAAATTAATATTTCTAGTTATAAAACAAGTAACACTTTATAAGCTCACAAAAATCCATATTTTTAGTAAAATAAAACAAGTAAAACTTATATATTCACACAAATCTATAACTCTTGTTATAAAACAAGTAAAAACTTTATTCTTTTAATATTTTCATAAAATCAAATTTTCACATAAAATTTTAAAAATGACAAATTTATATAAAAAATGTACTTTTACATCATTTCAAATAAATTTTAGTCAAAAAGTCAACTAAAGATATATTTTGTACTAACTAGCTATTTAATATCCCAAAAGTTACTTTTATTATTAAAGATCTTGTATTTAAGAAAACACTTTAATATTAATAACTTGCAAATTTTCCAAATACATATATTTTTTTTTAACTTGTTATTTTTTTTATTATCATAAAAATAGCTTGTAATAATTTAAATTTGTAAATAAAACCTTTTTTGTTATTTTTTATTTTGAGAAATTCTACATGGTAAGCACCAAGTCAAGGGAAACGTCTGTAATAACTAATCTTGTTTTCGTTTCTACATGGTAAGCACCAGGTTAAGGGAAACTAATTGCCGTAACTATGGGCTAAAAAACGTTTGAATGACCGTTAATAGGTGAAATTACCATATTGTCCATGTTTAATTCTTCTTCATTTTCATCCTTTTCTTTCTCAGATTCATCCTAATGCAATTAGGAAGCAATTTTAAAGGAAGAAGAAGATCCCAGGGCCGCCATGAAATTCAGAATAAATAATCAAAGCTTCAATGATTTACAAACTGTAAAACCCAGCTACTATTCAAGATGGTAAAACATCCCACATTTCAAAATCAAAAACCCACCAACCAAAACCTAACAAACATCAAATAAATGATTATTGGGGTTTGATTACAATAAGTAATCATGCATCTATAAGTAAATAGAAGTATAAATACTTCAGATTCCTTGATTTCTGAGCCACCAAACATCCCACTACTGAGTCAACTCGGTCCCCACAACAAGAAGGTAAAAATAAAATTAAAATCCCAATCTGAAAAAATATAATCCATTAAAATTCTGAAACAAAAGTTTTGTTCCACTGAAATAAGGAAGATTAGTTTTTGTGAATCAGAATCTTTAAAAAATTCTTTAGAGTTTGTTGTTAATGGTGGATCAGGATGAATCTGAGAAAGAAAAGGATGAAAATGATGAAGAATTAAACGAGGGCAATATGGTAATTTCACCTATTAATGGCCATTTAAACGTTTTTAGCCCATATAGTTACGGCAGTTAGTCTCCCTTAACCTGGTGCTTACCATGTAGAAACGAAAACAAGATTAGTTATTATAGGCGTTTCCCTTAACCTGGTGCTTACCGTGCAGAATTTCCCTTTTATTTTTTTATGATAATGATCAAATGGAGTATTAGTATTTGTTGGCCTTTTTCCCCAAAAATAACTTAATTTAATCAGCTTATCATAGTAAATTCTAATTTTATTTAACTAATATAAAAACTACATTAATAAAAACTTTTACACGATAACTTAACATTTAATATAACTATAAGAATAAGCTTTAGTATAAAAGAAAAATTAAAATGACAACATCCTTAGCAAAACTATACTAAGTAGAAAAAAGAAAATGTTCATGAAATAACACACAACTGTATAAACTATTTTAAAGACTTATACATAAATATTAACAATAACTCTAACATAGTCATTCTTAATATAACTACAATCCTACATAAATCATAAACATAGTAACACTAGTTTATAGCATAGACTACTTTATATCACTAGTATACAATAGTTATCCCAACTTCCTAGACATGTCCAAATGTTATAAAGTTAACTAAAAATATTTGTAGCATAACTACACTAAATGTAACGTTAATCATAATTTTCTTAAACTAACTTCGTACTTAAACATACTTAATATATTTCATACTTTGCATATTATGAAGTAAATATAATGTAAAACTCCACATAAAGAGTATGGTAAGAAGCTATACCATACTAATACCAAAGAAATTAAGTAGTATGATCCTCCAAACTAGCTAAGTACTCCAAACTCCAAAATGATGATCTTTCAAGTACCCAAAAGCCCCAACTATGCTCCAAAAAATGATAATTCAAGCTATTAAGGTAATATATATATTAAGCTTCTTCTTGATTTTCTTCAGCTTAATTAATGTTGGAGAATAAGTAATTGATATAATAAAGTGAAATTAGGAGCAAATGGAAGAAAAGTGGATGACTTAATTCCTTAATACTACACATCTAGAATGATATTATTTGGGTGAGTTAATTTGTTTTAATGTTGCAAGGTAGAATATTAGGAAAATAGCTCTTATATATAGAAGATATTATGGGAAAATTTGGATAAAAAAAAATCATGGCTCCATATCTTACTTACTTTACTTATGTAAGTAGATAAGTAAGGATGAAATTTGATTTCTTTTCAAACTTACTTTACTTATGTAAGTAAATAAGTAACAAAAAATATAGGTAGGTTTTGACTAATAGATTTAGGTAATCATTACTATTATTTTAGGTGCAAAACTAGCTTAAAACCTTAATTAAAATTATTAATAAAAATATATTAATAGTAGATTAAAATAATTTTAATAAATGTGTTAAAGTCGTCAAAATAATCGTTAACGAAATTAATTAAGAAGATAAGATTTTTTTTTAAACGTAAACTTTTCGTAAACCAAAAGTTAACAAAAGGATTTTGATAATAGAAAATAATTATTGAAAACTTTGGGCTAAAAAAAATCATTTAGAAATAACAAAAATTTAAAGTTTCATATTCGGAGTAGTTTAAGGAATCGAGCAAGTATTAGGAATTTAAAGAAAATTAAATAATTAAAGAACTTGAAAATCAAACTGAAAATTAAATAAGAAATTAAATCAATTAATATATAATTAGTTGGAATATAAGATTTTAGAAATTAGATATATGAGCTTAATAATCAAGAATTAGAAATTAAATTGAATGAATTAAGAATTAGTCGAAAATAATTAAGATTAGAAATTTTGAGTCTGTTACATTAATGGTGCACCAAGACATTTTATATCATGCATTCCATTTGTATTACAATTGACAACTCAAGGATGAAAAAATTGAATATTAATGGTCAAATAAAAGTATTATTTATGAATTGAATGGCTCGAACACTAAGGATCAATAATCCAGACTTTAGAGTATTGGAGCGAATGATGAAGATATAATGTATCGAAATTCTAGCTAGATGACTTAAATGGAGACCAACCACCGGGATGTATATGATAGGAGTTTTTCGACTAGATTAAAAGGTAAAATTTGTTGAGTTTCAATTTGACTTGCTTTATGTATGGGAATATTGGTCAGATAAGAAAATATATGAGCATAAGATTTTAAGGTGAATCTATGGATACATAAGAATGAATAAAATTAGAAATCTTGTTTTGAGAGATAAAGAGTTACACCTATCGCTGCAAAAATGTATGAAAGTAGATTGAGATAATTTATAAATTTTGTAGAGAATGTGCGTTGACATGTATATAAGAAGGGTGAAAAGTATCAAGCTTTCGGATACCGGATCCGGAAATCCGAATACCGATTTCGGATAGTGAAAATAATTATCTGGTTTCGGTCCGAAAAACTGGATACCCGATTTAAACTAGATCGGATACCGGATTCCTGGATTTCTAATTTTTTATTTTTTTGTGTTTTTTTTAAAAACTACATTTTATTCCACATAAATATTTAAGCTCATTTCGCTTTCTTTCTAAAATCAAGCTTATTTTTTAAACAATTTCAATAAACAAAGCTTATTTTTTAAACTTAGAATACAAATCATTTTGGAAATATAACTGGATTTTCAAAAGTCTAAACTAATTAACAATAAATTAGTTATAAAATTTAGTTATAATTGAGAATTGTTAATATTAGAAAATTTAACAACCAAAACAAATTTATGAAAAAATATTGATATGTCTTTTAAAAAAATAAAAAATAATAAAAAAAGTACAAAAACGGATATTTGGATACCCGGTTTAGCCAATACGCTGACCCGGATCCGGATCCGATATTCGATTTTTCCAGTTTAAAAATCGGATACCCGGTTTGAATTATCCAGTGTCTAAAAACCGGATAATTTATCCGATTTTTAAACACCCCTAGTCGCACCATGCCTAAGAAAACGTTAGAAAAGCTCATTAAAAATAACATGAGCCAGTTGCATCTCTCCGAGGACTTGACTATGGACAAAGCTAGTTGGAGTCGTCATGTTTGTGTCATAGACCTTGAATGGTCACCTATAGCTATCACCAATATTTTTGTTTATTGTTATAACCTTTATGATTGTTTTTATATTTCTTTTGTCATGTTATTAGCTTTAATGTTCATCTTGCATTTCGTGGTTCATATCTTATTTATTTATTTGTCATGTTTTTATATTTCAAGTCGAGTGACTCTTTAACCGCATTCTCTTTGTAAGTACTAAGTAGGGGCGGATCTACTATTAAGCCCGGGCACGTACTCCATGACAATTTTTTAAAAAAATTTTTAAATTTTGAAAATAAGGGGATAGGAAGAAATTGGGTCTTTTGAGATTCTCTCACATTCTCACAATGACTTTCATTCTCCCTTCTCTCCTAAAAGATAGTACCCATAAAAATCCAAAAACCTGTCAGTGTTGCCGCCTACCACCAGCAGTGAGTGAGTTGTCCTCTAAAATTAGGATTTTGATTTTTAAAGGTCTTTTAAATCTTAATCATAATCTTAAATTATCCTTCTTCATCGTCTTTTCCTTCTTCTCAAGATGAAGAGAAAGAATTCTCAAGATGAAGAGAAAGAAAGTGAAACTAATTAAAAAGGTTTTATTTTTGAATTCTCATCTCTTTTCTATTTGATGGTTTATTGATTGTTTGATTGGGTTTATTGGTTGTTTATTAGTGAGTTTTGCTAATTTTTGTGTTTTGCATTAGGGTATTTTCTTTTCTTATTATTGTTGATGGGGGTTTTGATTTTGTGCTTTTTTCATTTGGGTTTAATTGTTGGGTTTAGTCTATGTTGAGTCAAGCCCGAAATCTTGTCATGAGGGAGGTGAGTTTGATCACCTTATAGCATATTCATTGGCTTGCACACTTGAGGATGATAATATGTGTGCAACGGGATATGAAAGCTTGGTTTTTGGATCACTTGGTGAAGTGATCAAAGTGGGAGACATTGTGTGCTTTGATGATGGCAATGGGAAGTTCAATGAAGGAGCTAAGTCATGCATTGAAGGGAGCACACAAGGAGAATTGAAGTTGCTTGAGGTTGGGAGCAATACTCGAAGTCAGCAGGTGCAGGCGAGCTGCTGCTCAACCACTCGATCACAACAGGCTCGAGTCGAGCCTTAAGACAAAGCTGAGACA
Source organism: Amaranthus cruentus (assembly GCA_019425755.1). Classification (NCBI taxonomy): domain Eukaryota; kingdom Viridiplantae; phylum Streptophyta; class Magnoliopsida; order Caryophyllales; family Amaranthaceae; genus Amaranthus; species Amaranthus cruentus. Next base: position 10,836,250 of record CM033464.1, read on the forward strand.
GAAACCTCAGAAGGCCTGCTCGACCTGGTCGAGCGGCACACAGCAGGGGCAGCACGCGAGTTTCTGTTTAAAGCTCCATTTTTTTGTGGGCCTTTGGCCTTTTGTCCTACACTCTTTGTATATGTCTTAGCTATATATAAGGGGTCTTAGAAGTGTATTAGGGTATTGGAGAGAGCCAAATACTAGGGTTTTACTAGGGTTTAAGATCAAAAGAGTATTATCCTTGTATTAGGGCTATTTGAGAGAGATTGAAGTCAAGCTTCAATCTTTGGCTTTGGAGACTTGTTCTAAAGCTTGAGAGGTGAGTCTTTAATGTAATGTTGATTATATTAATGACAGGATACTTGATTTGAGGGAGAGGTATCATTAGATACCTCATTATATTGTTGTGTGTTGTGTCTCTTGTTGCATGCTCTGTTTTTGCGGTTAGTTTCTTTGCATTAGTTTGTTCTTGTTTCTTCACTAAGGTCTTAGCCCATTCACAACAGTCTATGATGATGATTCTATGAATCTACATTTGCTATTTTAACATTAATTATATTTTGGGATGAAGTTATTGAGGAGGAGGTTATTGATGTGTCTTTGAATAGAAACTAATGGAGGAATAGTTTTTCCGTTGAGAGCCTGATATTTTTTAGTTTTTTCTTGAAAAAAAATTTTTGTTGTTAATCCTCTTATCCTCTTATCTTATCCTCTTATCCTCTTACTATAAAACGTTGCTAAAGAATGAATACTATTCACAATTTGTAAATGAACAGTAAAATCACTGTTTATTCTTTTTCCCCTGCATTAGTTGTCCTCCACCTTCACTTCCCATCACCCATCCTTCTTCCTCGCTCTAAATTCCCCCAATCCCACGTCTCAATTTCTCTCTCCTCTTCCTTACTCAACCCTAGCGTTTTTCCTGTTTTAATTTTGTTTTCAATCTTCGGATCGGCATTTTTTCAAGGTAATTTTCTCCTATAATAATTTATTTTCTTCATTTGTTGTCTTACTAGGGTTTTGATTTGCTATGGTGGGATTTTGTTTTCCCATTGAAACTAATGCAGTTGCAGCATATGTTCTTGATAGCTCGAAAACTCAATAATGAAAATTGTTGACCTAGGTTTATTGAAAATTGATGTAGCTTCGTTCTATAATTTATGTAGTTTCATTCTATACAATTATTAGATTTCTTGATAATTTTCAGATTGTAAGTATACCTATCCTCAGTCGCTCACTCTATCTTCTTTCATTTTTCCTTCATCCTCCTCAATTTAATGTACCCTCATATCGCTATTTTTCAACGTCTTCTACATCCGACATCAATTCCAGGCCACAGATCTCAACACGGTAAGATCCTTGATTTTGATTGGCACATTGAAGTTTTTGTTTGGTTTTTGAATGGAAATTTAGGGCTTTTTGCGGTTTTTGTTGATTTTTTGTAGGTTTTTGTTGATTTTTGTACTGAATTTACCTAATTTAGGGTTTTTGGTTTCGTTATTTTGGTACTGATTCGCAGGTTTTGAGAAAATTCAGATATTTGTTAATCCTTTATCTATTTGTTGATGGGTTTCAGTTTGTTTTTTACCCATTATTTTTATAGATTTCTGATATAGGGTTTTGATCTTCAAGTATATTTTTTTTACTCTTTTTGTTTTTTTATTTTTGGTTCGTGATTAATTTTTTAGGGTTTGAGTGGATTAGGTTGTTTTTGTGTTAATTTTGTTGATGGGTATTGGTTCTTGATTAATGTTTTAGGGTTTTAGTAGATTGGGTTCTTGATAAATACCCATTTCTTTAATTTTGATGTAATAGTCGGTATTTACTTTCTTTTTGAGTTCTTGTTGCTGTATACAAAAGTTGACAAATTAAATCTTTCCATACGAAATCCATCAAGTTAGTGAGTTTTTAAGATTTTCCTCCACTCCTTCCTTATAATCTGACTTTAGTCTTCATTTGAGCTCTGATTTGTATATCTTGTAAGCTTTAGTAGTTCCATGGGTATTTGTCTTTGGTTGTTTAATTTAACAGAATTTTTGTTTTTTAGTTTCAGTAGTTCTTCATCTTATTTGCTTTTTTCGACCTAATTTTCACACTTTCACTGCCCATCATCAATGTTGCTCAACAAGTTAGGTCTGATTCGGCATTTTTAGAATTTAATTAAGTATGAAACATTGTGTCTTTGGAGCTCTTTAATTAGTTTCATTCATGCATCACCTTTTACCTATTTTAGGTATCTTTATCTTTTCACTCTGAATTGTGTTTATAGCGTTGAAGAAATAAGCGATGGTTCACGCAAGGTTTTTGCATCGGTATAAGAATAGGCATTGTTGTCTTCACATTTTTGTCTTTATATTTTTTAAACCTTTTACCAATCTAATCTCCAGGAAGCAACTCAACCTGCCATTCCAAATAAATTAATGGTGATTTATATAAAAAGAATGTGGTGATTTTTTATTTTTCAATTGCTTGTCGATTTTTGAGTATGAGGGCTTTATCCATTACTTATTAACTTTTTTTACCAATGAAGGCATCGACATCAAAGTCGGAAATGTCAACATCATCAACAACCTAATGCTGCCGGAAAAAGATAGATTTTATTGGTGAATAATGTTTTTATACTGCTTTTACCTAATTTTTGGTTTTTTGGTACTATTTTTTTGTCTAAAAAATTTAGTGGATTAACTATGAGAGCACTAGAAATTAAGAAGTATATTTTGTGGGTTGATTATAGTAAGATTGAAATTGTATTTAAACCTTCAAATTAGAAATCTAATTTTTTGTGCTTTAATGCAATTGACAGTTATTTCTACTCCTAAAGACTTTTATGTAGTCCAATTTGTAGATTCTAATGGGGTTGTTAGAATTGATGGACTTTCTAAAAATGATATACTTGTGATGGGCTACTTCTGAAAATCCTTCAATGTCTCTTGATAGTGGAAGCATTTAATGAAAATTGTATCACAATAGGCTAATACATTCTAATATTGGCGGGTGTCCTCACTGGAGATGTGAGTGACATTTGTGCTTTTGAACGTGACACCCTTGTCATTGGGTCTTGAAATTCTTGGTAGTGTGATGACTAAGATCATCCCCAGAAATACAACCTTGCCCACGTTCAAGTCCGAAGACTTCTCGACTGCTGCTGATGGTAGTGAGTTGTTGTCGTGTACAAAATTATGAAGTGTATGATTATTATAATAGTCATTATTTTGTTGGAAGCATTGAGATTGCCAAAATGAAGTTAATACTTCCTGTAATTAAGGTTCATTTTCCATAGGCATATTTAATGGAAATATGCTTATTGATTTAATCACTTCATCATCGAGTTATTTTTAATTTGCAGATCTGGTACTATAAAATTCTACGTTATTGCTCTATTAGGAATGTAAACTTGAATCTCCTTTATGGTATTTGTTTTATTGTAAATGTCGTTGTTTGTTGTTTAGAACAGTTATAACTTTTGCTGCAAACTATAGCTCACGTTGGTCCTGCAATTTTTATTTCCATTTATCACAATTTTTGAAAAAATCCGAAATCTTTTCACACTATGCATCTTGTATTCCTGGTATGGGTGCATGTGTGTCGTCTAGCATTTTGCTAAACCATTACGGAGTTACTAAGAGCATGAGATAATGGGATGTAGAGTGTAGGATGTTAAATAATTCTTACAAGGTGACCAACTTAATATAAAACTAAGTGACAAACAAATTTAGAGGATTAGGAAAAATTTAAAGCATTAAAACTTCATATGAAACCTAAGTGACAAGCGAATTCAAACATTTGTATAGCAAAATTAATTGGTATGTTCAGCATAAACATTTTTTAAAATCAAAATATATAACAAACTATCATTAAACTCGAAAGTATAAATTGGGGGACCGCGTGCGAAGCACGCGGCTCCACAACTAGTCCTCTAAATATAAAAGGAGTGCAAGCAAAGAATATTGTTCACTCTTTGTTTTGTCCGCTGCCTTCTTCACGCTCTAGAACACATTTCATAGATTCCTCTCCTCTTCTTTCCTCTTTCCTTTTTTATCTTTCCTCTTTGTTTTTTTTTTGATGTTGTTCATTACTACCTAATTTGTTCTTCAGGCTTGAAAATAACCTGCATGTTTCCTTGCGAAATCCTCTACTCTCATTCTAATCAAATTAAAGGTACTTATCCTAATTGTTATTTCAGGTTTTATTTTCGTTTTCACCCGCATTTAAATCTTGTTTTTGATGGTTATGAACTACTGATTCAACCCATTCCCACATTAGGTTTTGTTTTCATATGGATTTACAACTTCTGATTTAGTTTTCGTTTTCATCAGTTTTCATTTTCAATATAGTTTTAGATGAAATTAGGGTTGAGCAAACAAACCTAATTTCTCAATTACAGCTTAAATCTAGGGTTTTTTTTTCTACAATAGATGTCTCAGTTTGGATCAACAAAGCACAAAAGTCCTTAATCTCATTATTCTTCAGTGATTCGATCCTTCCATTCAACGAGCAAACCTAATTTCTTCTTACTGTTGCTCATGTCGCCTGCTACGAATTCAATGTTTCTCTTTGGACAATGGGTCAGTCGGTTTCTCATTGACTACTTATGTGTTGAGATTTTAGATAATAATTGAAATTTTGAGTATTTTGTGTATTTGAATGTTGGCAGGATTGCAATGACCATAAATGTAATAGGGTTTGCTTACTCAGGTTTACAAGGACTTGATTTGCTTCATCAATTGACTACTAAAAAGAATCGTGTTGGTACCCGAGTTCGCTATTCATTCGATTTTGCTGTTGATCACATAATTGTGAGTTACTCTGTAATTGTGAGTTACTCTGTATAGATTAAAATTTAATTATACACATTAATGTTTCTTTTAATCTCTACTTTAAACAATGAGAATCCGACAACTAGGTTCGAAACCCCGTGGTTTGCACCGAGCTTTACTAGCTTGTTCTTCTTATTTGCGAAACAAAAAATTATTTATTAGTTCGTAATCGTATAAATAAGAACTCTAAAATTAATTTATCAGTTCTTAATCATATAAACAAGAACCCTAATTTTTATTTAAATCTGTCTGTTAGCTTTTGTATTTTGGCGAATGATGATCAATTGCGTACACAGAGATGTTGTATGCCTTCCTATATTCTGTCTTCTTTGTGCTTGGTGTTTTCTTTATCATTTCTTTTACCTATTTCCAATTGCAAATGTTTGTTGTATGCCTTTCCATTTTCAGTCTTCTTTGTGATTGGTATTTTCTTTATCATTTCTTTTACCTATTTCTAATTGCAAATGTCTATGATTTGTTGGGATGCTTTTTGTGAGCCTTTTAAATCAAGTTGCCCTTGTTTTTAATGGCCTTTTCCTTTCAGGTGAGAGCCTCTCTAAATTTGTTAGGAGTCCGTATTATATGGCTCCCAAAGGGGTTCTCTAAAATTTTCGAACAATCAAAATTGGGTTTTTGGTGCATCTAGATGAATGTTGGTCGTTCATTCTCATTTTTATTACTTTTACTAAAGTCTTTCTCTTTGTTTGAAATCGGGGTAATCTAATTTCATTTTTCTGTTGAATTTATCAAGGTTTTCTTAGGAGATGATGAAGTTGAAGTTGTTGCTAGACCTAACGAAGCCGACGCCGAGGTTTGTAATTTTTTTAGCTGTTTAGCGCTCATGTTGTTATATTGGTTTAGATCCATCACATTTAAGTTTGTGTTTGTTGGTTGGTTTTAGACTTTCAGTAACTGTTGTGATCTCTGACATTGAACTTTTTCGGCTGGAATCATACTATTTCTTCTATAATCACCCAAATTAATGTTTATT
>CM033464.1:10842049-10914549 GCA_019425755.1 Amaranthus cruentus
TTTGGTTTTTTGATATATAGGTTTTTGGTGTAGGAAAAATTATATAATGTGATTATTGATTTTAGAATGGTGATTTGTGTTTTGATACCCTATATTGACTTTCGGGAGAAAAGGGATTTTGTTATAAAGGTTCTTTGTTCCACCGTGTTATCAAGGATTTCATGATTCAAAGTGTAAAGGAAAATGCGTGTATTTACTGTCTCAGCTTGATAACTTTAACATGATATTTTTCACATATTAAAATTTTAATATGCTCCATTACTGCCATAATGGTTTGAAGAGCTTGCAATATCTTCATCTACTCATCTCTGCCTATGATGGGATGATGGGGTCTTTATTTGTGTTGCAATCAACTTTATAGGCATTAAGGATGTACACAATGGTCTGTACATATAAAAGATTCGTATGGAGACCTAAGATCCATTCATTGGAAACTTAATAGTTTCGTAGCTGCTTTCTTTTGAATGATAGAACTTTGTTTCCCTTTCTTTTTGTTGTAGCAAGTAGCACCGTAAATAAGTGAGAGACCAATGTGATGAAATAATAAGAGTAAAATTTGTTTTCTCAAAGCCCAGGTATTAGTTTGAGTGTATACTTCCAGTGAACTTTTTTTCCAAGGGATTTGATGTAATGTAGTCTAGGAAGATTTGAAATTCAATCTAGCACTGCTGCTCCAGTGTGAGTTGCTATCTTAAAGATAGAATTTCAGCACCTTCTGTTTCTCTAATATGTTGATAACCCTGGACTCATGATGCAAGTCACAACCTTAGACAAACTCAGGATGAATGCTGCTAATCCTTTATCAAATTGTATTTTTGTCAATCAGAAACATGTGGCTTGTTCCGTTTTGTACAAAATTGCTCACTGATTAATCAATATCTTTGTGTGACACTGCAAGTTGATTTCACAGTTTGATAGATCTAATCCTTTATTGCTTAGTTTATGAATATATTATCCTTAGATTCATTAGTATGGATTGAGTGAATATGAACTTACTAAAAGTTCTATGCGTTCTATTTTGCAGGAATCATGAAGTTTTCATAAAGAAAATGGTAAATATGCGTGCTCATTCCTTAGTTTAATACTTATTATCAATTCTCTTGTTATTTTTTTCACATATTCATAGAGTTGTAGCATGAAATTACTACTTTAATTGATTGTTTAATTGATTGGTTGTTCTTTCATTGTTTTAATTGATTGATTCATTTTCATTATGATTCATTGTTTCTATTGAAGTCAAAGTTTGCTATATTTAGTAAATAATTTGTTAAATAAGAGTTATATTAAGTTTCTTTATCATTTTTTTTATAATTCATTGGTCAAATTATAGCAAACTTGGCTATCAAATGAGGATCATTTGCACATATTGAAAGGATCACTGTAACATGCTTTTTCTTCTCGATCTTGCTCTTGCCTTTTGCGGTGACTGCAGGAAGGTCGACATGTACATGTGATTGAAAGACACTTGAGCGAATCAATTTCAAGTATTGTTGGCACAGATCTTTGGTAATGGGTTTTTCAACTATGATTTTGGTTTATTATAAAGTTGATTATTTTCAGAAATCACAAGCATTAAAGGGAAATTCATAAAATGAAGTTGGTCAATTGTAAATTGAAATGGATATAAGGGCAATTTTATTACTGGTCGAATAAGATTCCTAACATTGAACGCCTGGATCATATACAGTAACCTAGCTTAATAAGATTACTGGCTAATGAATGTATTAATAACTGTTGAAGCAAGACATAAGTATTTTTGAAAACTTAGACTGTGAAGTTATTAGTATTTTTTTATTTATCCAGATAACCAATTATTTTTGTAAATTATGTATGCTGCTAAGGTTACAACAAAAACTCAACGGCCATTTTTCCCTTTTGCTGCTATAGTTGGGCAAGATGAGATGAAGCTCTGCCTTTTGTTGAATGTTATTGACCCTAAGATTGGTGGGATGATGATCATGGGTGACAGAGGTACCGGGATTAAATGATTAATAATATTTTGATCAAAAATGTTCGACTTATATACCAGTATATATATTGCATATAAATGATTAATAATGTTCTGATTAAAAATGTTCGACTTATATTTTTTTCCAAAATGAAAGTGATTAATTTTTTCCATTCTTTATTGTACTATTTTTCATATTAATGATAAAATTTGTATTTCAAGTGAATGAATTAATTTTTAATTTTTAATTCTTTTTGACTCATTCGTATAATATTTTAGTATCGTTGATTAAATTTGTATTTTAAGTGATTAAATTGATTTTGTAACTTTTTTTGATTTAACAATATTTTTGAAATTTTAATTACATCTGTATTTGAAGTGATTAATATGATTTATTGTAACACATATTTAATGTTATTGGTTAAATCTTTATTTAAACTGATTAAATTGATTTTTATGTTTTTTGTTGGATTAAATTGCAGCATGTGACTGATTTGTCTGTGTTAGATAATTTGGAGTTTATCTATCTATCATACTAATAAAAATGTTTGAAAAATGACAAATGTCATCTTAGGTAGCCTTGACAAATAGAATTATTTTTTCATATGTTTTTTAATACAAATTCTCTCTTATGTTTTTGTAGTGACAATATTTTGTACCAATATTACTGCTTTGTAGATGAAGTTGGAATGAGGATTGTCTACATATAGAGTTTGAATAAAATAAAAGCAAGTAAGTTGACAAATTAATTATCGTTTGTTATGTGCATGGTGGTTTACAGAAAAGAGCAATTTTAGCTTGTTGAAATTATTTTGTTATGTGAATTAGTGATGTACATAGAGGAACTAATGAGTGGCATCTACATTTAGAGATTGAATTCAATTATTTGCAAGTCACCAAATATTCACATTTGGCATAAGAAAGGCATAGTTGGACTGGTTTGTGTTCTTCAGTTGTGACATCAATTAAGCAAGGAACCAATTCGTGTGAATATTTGCAAGTCAATCTATAACTACAAGAGGGGAAGCAAAAAAAAGCTATGGGAAATGAGTGGTTCAAGGCATAGCAAGCGAGCTGAGAAACAGAACGGAGAAGTAACCAAGCCTATTGAAGCTATCTTGCAATAAAAGTTTTCAATGCGGAGGCATCAGTCCCATCAAAATGCGGTGCATGGCAAACTTAACGGGCAAACGACTAAATCTGATGATGAATTCTTATAAAGACGTGATGGTCACCTCATGTTTAGACATGTTACAAGTTGATTACGATATTGATTCTTTCATTCTTTCATAGTGTGATTGTACATTTGGGTAAATGTATACAAACATCAATGCAATTCGGCTTGTGTGATTGCTTATACAATCCTTTTTTGTGGTTGTACTCCTCCGCTTCAAAAGATGACCCCTATTGATGTTTAGAGGTCTATTTCAACGGTTAGTCATTGAACAACCAGTTTATTTACAATTGTTGTATAGTAGTTACATTTACATTTGAATCAATTGATTTCTTGAACAATCTAGCTACGATTTATGACTAAACATATAAAACTTTCAATGCGTTTTTATATTTTACTTTGATTTGGCTATCCATTACTTCTTATACATCTTTAGCTCTTGAATCCTTACTTTTGCAACATATGACCATTCAAATATTTGCATTTGTATTATTATTATTATTAATAAAAATATATAATATAGCATTTAGAAACTCAACAGCGTAACTTGGGGGACCGCGTGCGTAGCACGTGGCCCCACAACTAGTTATTTCCTCTAATAATATATAATATATAATATATATATATATATATATATATAACTATAAAAAACTTGTAAGGAAGGAATACTATTCATCACACCTTCAATGAACAGTACTTTTGCCATGTCAGACTTTCAGCTGCCACTTTATCTTTTGCAAATGCCAACTGCTGCCACATATGCCTTCCAATTGCCACTTCAACGTCATTTAAGCAATCCCAATTTCATTTATCTCCTTCTTCCTCCTCTCTCTCTTCATTAAATTTTTGGGTGCTCAAAACCTCTTCCTTCCATTCCATCAACATCTTCTGGTTAATACCCACCAGATACAAATCCCAAACTCAGTTATCTCCTTCTTCCTCCTCTCTCTTCATTAGATTTTTGGGTGCTCAAAACCTCCATGTTGCTTGTTAAAGGTTAGTTTTTCCTTCAGTGAATACTGCATTTCGGTGCATCTGGATAATTTGGATTAGGATTTTTTAGATGATTTTCAATTTTCGATTTTTGGTGTATCTAGATGATTTCGATTTTTAGTTAGGATTTGATTTTAGGGTTAGTGCCTCTTCGTTTTTTAGGGTTTCGTTTTTAATTTTCCTATAATTCCGATTTTTTATAATTATAGGAAAATTAAAAAACGAAGCTGGGGTTGTATATATAAATGAAAAAAATTTTGGAACTCTGCTTGTAAAGAGACAGTTTTTAATTTTGGAACTTAGGTATGAGACAATTTGTTCCTCTCTCTTTAATTTATATCTCCATAATTATGTAATGGCTTGATTTGGCATCATAGTGATTGTGATAAGCATGATTTATATCTTGCCTTGTTGTCGAGATTGTGCAAGTTTAATGCTTATTTGTGTTTGGTTGGATTTGCATATCATTGATAGAGATGCTTACAGAATTTCTCAAGTATTCATAAGAACATGTAAGAAGAGTATTGTAGATGATTGAATCTTAAAAATTGGGAGCTTTTGATGGGTGACACTCTTTTTGGAATAAAGTATTTATTATTTTGTATGAATTATTAGTGATATGCCTACAGAAATTCTCAAGTATTCATAGGAAACATGTTTCCATTGGTTGTTGGGTTTGTGAATTATTAGTATCTAGATAATCCCCGTGCGATATACGGTTTTTTTATTTTATTGTTTTACATTATTTTAAAAATACAAAGAAAATAATTTGTAAATTATTGATTATTGATTTTCAATGAATTATTAATAGCATATAATAGCTAATGTTTAATTTAGTTTTGACTTTAAAAAAAAAAATTTATAAGTTATGTATGATGTTAAATAATGTTATTTTTAATATTATTTAAATTTTATTGATCACTATATAAGATTGTAAGTGACAAATTTTTATTTTTTGTTTCCAAAATGAAAGTTAGCAAATTATTATTTCAAAGAACAAATTTTTTTGGTTTCTAAAATCAAAGCTATCAAATTATTATCAAATTATTATTGTGTATTGAACAATGAAAAGTTACACACATATTTAATGAAAGCTAATATAATGATAATTCACATATTTCCCATACACTTTTATTAGCACATAATGATTGTTCAAAAAAAGTTATTAGCAAATAATGACATCATCATTGATAAATGGAGGGAAAAAATCTCTTGAGAAGTTAACAACTCATCACTTTAGTTTGCTTATGTCATCCGTATTTTGCTTTATTATAATGTATAGATAGATATGCAGGGACAGAAATTGCTTTCTTTATTGTTAATTGTAACTAGCCTTGTGTTTGGAAAATTTCACTAGGTTCTTAACACGCTAAGCTTCTTTTTGAATTTATGAATTTTCAAGGCCATTTAATAAATAATCTCAAAAAAAAAGGTTATTTAATAAATAAGGATGTTAGTATGTAGTGTATAAATTCCTGCAGGACTTGTGTTACTCTGTTAAACTTGAAATATGTATAACAAATATCAGGATGTAAATTTTTGCGTACTCGATCATTAGTCATCATTTTTCTTGCCAACTTCAGTTACCAATATATTCAAGAATGTGTATGTAGTAGCCTTATCTTTTAACATTTGTACTTAAACTATGACCATCTAAACTGCCATAAACTTGTTGCACATCGGAAGCGTATAAGTGAGCCGTGCAATCATTACTTTGTTGTAGAACTATTGCACAAGCTTATTGGGATGAAAAAACGAGATTGTCAATAAAAGTGTATAAAATTACATTACTAAATTCAATAGTGTAGCTTTGGGAACCACATTATACTACTACCTATGGCTATATATGCATTCATATTATTGTTAATAAAAATGCATAAAATAACATTATTAAATTTAATAGTGTAACTTGGGGGACAGCGTGCGTAGCACGCGGCCCCACAACTAGTTACTATAAAACGTTTGCACAGCATTATAACTGTTCATGTTTTGCAAATGAACAGTGAAATCACTGTTCTACTTTTGCCTCCTGCTTCTATATCATTGTTCGAGGCTCTTCTTCTCACGCAAAAGTATTCCTCGCTCTTCTTCTCTCTCAAAAACCACCTCCAATCTTCTTTCTTAGGTATTTTAGTTTTTTTTTATTTATTTTGGATTAATTGGTGTTTTTGTTGGTTGATCTGATGAAATTTGTGAGCTTTTTGATTATTTTGTGAAGTATCTGACTTTTTGATTTTCGTTTTCATTTCAGTTTTGATCTTCATTTTCATCTGTGTTTGGAATTCAATTTTCGTTTTATTCATCTGATTTTTGCAATAAACTTTCGCTTTTCATTTTATTTTGGATCTTCATGTGATTTTTATTTCGTTTTCATTTTCGATTTTACAAAAATTAGGAAAATAAACCTACTTTTTCATCTGATTTTTGGTTTTTCTTTTGATTCTTGACAAATTAAGTTTTATTTTCGTTTTCATTTCAGCGTGGATTATGCATTTGAGAGATTGATGAGTTCATGTTGTTCTAAGAAATTCAAGGGGTCAAGTCTAGAGGCTCATAAGGTTCTTATGAAGGGTAGAGATGGGAGGGAGACGACCGTAGGAATAGGTTAGAAGTTGAATCAAAGCTTTGATTTGGCTGAATGGGCAAGTATGGATGAATTTAAGAGTCTGCCAATGCAAGTTCTTTGGTCTGGTAGTTGGTCACAAGAGTGGGATAAAGAGGGTAAAAGAGTTGCTGAGGCTGTTTCTCAAGCTAAATTCATCAACCACTCTGGTGGGAGGTGGCCTCAGGTAATCTCTAGGTTTCAATACTTCTATGAACTAAGCTTTTTTCCCCTTGTGTTCAAAAATATTGTGTTTTGTTTAATTTTTTAGTAGATTTTTGCTAGAATTCTTTGTTAAATTGTTGTTAAAGTGGTATAATCAATTGCTTGGAATCCGATATGAAGTACTAAATGAAGTACTAATCAATTGTTAAATTGTTGTTTAAATAGATAAATGAGCATCATCATTGATCATCAAAGGGGCTATGTTTTATCAGTTTTCCTAAAAAAAGAGAGAAGTTTGCATTTACCAGTAGCGATCTGCTGTGCAATCAGAATAGCTGATGTTGCTCACAGAATCACATTGTACAATTATCAGTTGTGCTGCTATGCTTTTGTGCAACAATACTGAATTCTTCATATGTTGTTAAGTCAAATGCTGCTATCTGCTGATCTGTTAATCCACTGTTGTGCTTCTATGTTGCACCTATTTATCTTGTTGCTGTTATGTGATGTGTTGTTGTGTTGCTAATCTACTCTTATCTTCACTTTGTTCTTTCTTTGTGTTCGCTTTTGTTGCTGGCTTATATCACAATAGCATCAGATTGACTTGTTACATGTTGTTGATGCTACAGGTCAGTCAATCAATATCATTATTTATGGTATTCCATTCAAATACTAATAGGATTTTGAGTCGATCACTTAACGTAAAATCTATTATCTATTAATAATGCCCCTATCAGCTCCTATCGTTTAGGTTAATTAAAACTACTTTGTAAGTTATTTTGAGTTTTAATGTGGTCAGTTTTAAATATTGCTACTATACCTCTTGGTTTGTGCTAACATGGTATTGTCTTTTTCATATCTCCTGTTGTAGGTGAGCTACCATGAATCTGTAACCATGTGTGCTACTGCTTATTGTACTTCATACCCATGTGTGCATATTGCTACCATGAATTTTTAATTTGTTTAATGTTGTTGACTCTTGTTCGATTTGTTTATCGAGTCTGTCTAAAATTTCTTGACTGTTGCTCTTGTTTATGGTCTGATTGCTTAGCTTTGAGTGCTACTCAGGCGCTTAAATGGTGTTACTTTGGTTATGATGACCAAACATTGTCCAGAATATTAACCCCTTTTGTCTGTGGGTGTTTCTATATCCAGGATTTTAATGGTATGAGTGATAAGACCTTTGACCAAAGGCTATATGTTGGTAACATTGATCATAGGATTTCCAAGTAAGTATTATGTATTTCTATATACTTTGCCTTGCAAATTCCAGAATGTGACAGAGTTGTAGATTGTAAATGTACATAGGAAGATCTACGGGGAAGAAAAACAATGATAAATTGAATCTTTTTTTTTCTTTTTTTATTTTCACTAATTCAGTGTTTTAAGCATTTTGGGGATAAGGAATAGATATGATCTAAAGGTGACATTTTTATCTAATATTTGTGTTTAAATAAGCTATGGACCTTTTTGCACTGTCCTTTTTTTTCCTGGTATTTTGTGGTATGCACTGATTACTATACTTTGTTTGCAGCTTGCCACGTGATATTACTGGAAATATTAGTTACGAATACGGACACTAGCATTTGATGATGCTAAACGTGGCATTAGTTTGCAGTCAATTGTAAGTTTTTAGCTTTGTTAATCATTTGTTTTTGGGATGAAATTTTATGAAAATTCAGGGGTTTTTTTGAATGAAATTATAGGGTAATTGGGGTTATTTGACTGATTGTGTGATGTTGGGTAATTAGGGTTTATGATGCAGGATGAATCAACAAAGAATGAGAAAGCAATTGTAGTTTTTGATTTGGGTTTTTTCTGCAAAGTTTTGCGATCCACAGGTAAGCCTGATCAACTGGTACATTCATCCGCCACACGAATTGATTTATTTTAGTTTTGCCACCTTCCTTTACCAATTGATGATCATATCTTTTCTTTACAGTCTGATTTTGTTTCCTGGTTTTCTCTTCTTCAAATACAACCGTCCACCATTCAATTCCATTTTTTATTAGAGTTTTCAATTTTGTGCATGCCGCATTCGAGCCTGATCAACTGGTACATTCATTTCTCATAATTCTCCAATTTCTTTTTACGTTTTTTATAAAAATATTCACTTGAATTTCTTGTTTATCTTTTGTGTTTTCTTCATTCTGTATTCAAAATTGTGGTGAAAAATCATTCTCATTTAAAAGCTTTGGGTTTTAAACTTTTAATAGATTGTTTGATTCTCTATTAAGGTTGTGGTAAATTATCATCCTCTTTTTGAAAGTTTTTCGTTTGTTGATAGAGTACAAGTCATCAATTTATGATTGGATATTTCTTCAATTTTTACTGTATTTAAGGAAGTGCCATTTTGATTTTTTGGGTTAATTTTATTTATTTGAATTTTTTTGGGTGAGCAACTGATGACAATGTAATGTGTCAGTGGAAATGGGTACTTCAAATTTCAAAGCAGAAGTGGACTTCAGGAGAAGAAGATGGCCTTAATGCTCAGGTTCTTAAACATAGCGCTGGGAAGTGGCACAATATTCTTAAAGAACCTGAGTTTAATGAGGTCTTGTACTTGCGTTCGAATGTGGATCTCAAGGTATTAATTTGTCAAACAAGGATCTGTTTTACTAAATTTTATTAGGGTAATAATATGGTTGACAATAACCCAACTGTCAATTTTATTAATATGAAGGTTGCATAAATCAGCTCTAATATACGGAGGCGGGTAATAATGCATACCTTTTAGAGGTGTCTTCCTTTGTGGTGAGCTAAAGCTATCCACAGTCTTTTACTCTTATGGCATGAATTTATTGCAGAAGTGTTACTCTGATCTTCTGTTTAAACATTACCAAATCAGGCCGAACTTAATAGAGGGAAGAGTATGGGAGTCATGCTATTTCACATTGAAGAGAATTCAGGTAATTTGGTATGTTATCATTGCTTATCTTCATACTACTCTATCAGAAATATTAGTCATATACTCCTTTGTGTCTGTACTGAGACATTTTTTTTTGACAAATCTGAGAATTTGGTATCAAATGAAGAGAGATCGAAGTATGTGGTAGAGAGTTGAATTGTATGGATAGGATTAGAAGAGAATGGTAGGGTTCATTTTCAAATAAGGAATTGAGGCAAAATGAGTAAGATGGCCCAAAATAGAAAATTAGACGAAATCAGAGGGGGTGGAGGGAGTACACTATTTGGAGAGTTGTCACATTTTCTGAATGTTAAATTGTTAATGGCATGGTAGAATACAGTTATAGAATGTGGATGGAACTATTATAATTTATAAACAATAATTTACTGTAATTTTAATACGACTACTAATTTTGGGTGTGTGTATTCATTTAAATTGTTTCAAATTTCTGGCTTAATATAAGTATTGAATTTGTTCGTTTTCCAGTTTATTGTTTTGTTATTCTTAATTATGATTCTTTTTATTTTGTAGAGTATGATTTTTCTATTTTGATTTTGTCGATTTCACTCTTTCGTCCTTCTCTAGATTACAATTAATGTTTATATAACCTTGATTTTAATCTGATTAAGGTAAAGGTTAGTTCATTTAACATTGATTTTGTTCTTTGCTCATTGCTAGGATTTCTCATTGTTATACAAATTGCTACTAGACATGCTATTTAAGTATTAACATCAATTCCACAAGGTTAGATTACAATTGATGTTTTTACCTGGTGTCAAAGTGAAGACCTCTGACTTAATGGAGGAATGACGGCTTACCGCACCAGCAGCACCTGCTGTGATTGCCATTGGAACTGTAACAAAACTTAATCCTGAAATTTATAATGTTATTCTACACCAAATTTGTCGATGTAAATGCGATTTTAGTTGGAGCAATAACTTTATTTGTATACATCAAAAATCATAATAGGATTACTCTGTTGTGAACAATTTGAATTATATTTAACTAAATTATAAAATTAACAAAATTCAGTATGATTAAGGTTAATTACTCCACTTTAAATATAAAACCTAAGTGACAACTGACAAACAATTCGCTTCATTCTAACTTAATGCCATCTTTTCACTCTATATCTTGAAAAATCCAATATTTGTATAGCTAAATAAATTGGTATACTCAACATAAACATTTTCTTAACTATTTTTTAAAATCGAAATATATGAAATTTTTTTTTTTTTTTGAAAAATGAAATATTATTATTAAACTCGAAAGTATAACTTGGGAGGACCGCGTGCGTAGCACGCGGCCCCACAACTAGTTTTCAAAAAAATTTCGTCGAAATTTCGTCTATTTGTTGGTGCTCCATGGGACTCCGGATTCTGAATTCGCCACTGTTTATAAGTGTATGATCATAATGATATGCTGGATTCCTGATAGGACCAAGACTTTCTATAAAATTCAGATGAAAATACCGTCGAGTGACATAAGATGAAAACGTTAGAGACTTAGAGTTTTTACCTACATTATACAGGCTATCTAGCTACATCACACATCCTATCTCAAACAACTTAATTCAGTTCCTAGGTACAAGATAAACCCGAGCCTTGATGACAGACCCATTGCCCAACTTGAATCCAGGACTCACCGGAAATCCGACAACCTGACCTGATGGAACTTTACCACCTGGATACCTCAACACACTCTCCATATACACTGGATGAAACTCTGCTCCTCGACTTGCTTCAAAGTGACTTGGAGGCGGATCCAGTGCGAACGCAAGCAAATGGAGCAACCATATTGCCTTTGCTAACCCGAGAAACTCGAAATAGAACTCTGTCCTTGGATGCTTCCCACTCAGAAGCTGATTCCTCTGCTCCTGATTACCGAATAGAGACTCTTCCATTTTGGGATGAACAATCTCTTGGTACTTCTTGCTACAAAAAACACCAAATGGGGAATTGGGTAATATGCCAAGCAATTCAGATGGGTCCATGGATTTCATATCTTTGAACTTAGAGAAGCATTCATTTCGGAATTGGGATGGGTTCAGAAGCGAAAAAAGTGTTCCGTCCATGTAGAAAGTTTCATGATCAAAGCCTAGGAATATCTTCCGAAGAACATAGGATTCAAGGGCATGTTTCGTTTGGTGTTGATGTGGGTTGGTGCTTGTAATGGCTGTTGATCTGGTGGTGGAGATTGCAGCTTCGATGGAGCGAACAGCAGCCGACAGATCCCAATGAGCGGATCGCATTAGAGACAGAAGGTGAGCAGTGAACGATTTCGAGGTATCTCGCACTTGCTTCATTGTTGCTTCAAACATGTCTGGTGTTGGGGAAGTTGGAACTGCACAAAAATGGCATAATAAAGGAATAAGTGAATATCATCATCACACCGGTATATCCCGTCATAGAAAACTATGGCAAGGGTCTGGAGAGAAGGACGGCGGCAACTCATACCCATAAAGGACAGCACTGCTAAAAAAATCCTCGGTTCGAAAAAGAATAAGAATAAGATAAAAGAATTGAATATACTTCCATAATTCAGAATCAAACACTTTTTTGTTCAACTAAATTATGTATACAATCATAAAGAATACATATCAATCAATATTTGAAAAGGAAAAAGGTAGGGTTCAATGTAGCAACTTTTTTGCTTTTACTTTTGATCATTAGGCCTTTTTGATAATTCAAACAACTTTCTAGTCCACAATTCATGCCCTTAAATTCCTTCTTTCTAGCAATTCACAATAGACATGATATATCTAGGATATTCTTCCACGTTTTGACTAAATAATCAACATTATATTCTCACTTTTCATACACAAAAATTCCTAAACAAAAAATCTTCCTAAATATCCATTCAAAACATCAAATCTTGCTAATTTTATGAGACAAGCAATGAATCATCCATAAGCCCCAACCATAATAGAATGACATGTTTAGGTCATTGATTATGAAAGATCAACCCAACATCTACAACTATAACAAACAACCATGAGTGTATTTGACCAACTTATGAATTCACTATTAGCTTCTATAATGATTAAAGCACCAAATAATTTATTTAAAATTTGATTTTAAGTCGCTAAAAATCTAGCATTATTACAGCCAATATATTTTTTCCAAACATCTTGAAGATATCGATCCTTAACGATCAACAAAAACGGTCAACATTATTGATCTTAAAATTAAAAACCAACTTAAATCATCAACGACCAATTATCAAACAACCCTATATTTGCATAGCACAAAAATTTAAATAAACTTTTACCTTGATGTTGAATAAAACTACCACCTTTCTTCCTAGACAAAGACCTCCCATTTTTCTTACCATTACCATTCCCACCATTAACACTCAAAATATTAACCTTTTGTCTCAACTCTTCTAATTCAACCTCCTTAACTTTCACCTCCTTCTTCAACTCCTCCACCGCCGCCTCATACGGCGCTACCACTTCACTCACCGTCTCTGCCGCCTCCGCCGCCACAGCAGCATTTTTCCTCAATCTTTCACCTCCTCTCCTAAATCTTTCCCGCAGCACTCCCAATCGCCGGAGCTCCGCAACCACCGCCGTATCTGCCACCCGCATTTTTTCCGGGTCCCACGGGTTATGGGCCTCTTGTAATTTACCATAAGCTTTCTTCATTGCTGAAATCGAATCGAATACTTGACCCATTAACATCCACATTGCCTCATTTTCCCTACTATTTATATTCATATTATTGTTACTGATATTATATCTTTTACTCTGTAATTCTTCCTCTGTTTCTCTTGCATCTTCATAGATTTCACCACTTTCTTGTTCTTCTTCTTCTTCTTCAATGGAAGATGAATTATTGTAATCTTGTTCTTCATCTTCATCTTCTGGAGATGAAAGTTTTGATTTTAGTTGGTGGGAATTTGTTGATTCAAAGAATCGATCTGGGGTCATTTCAATATTGTGGTTTCCTAATGGATGAAGTAAGCATGAAGCTGTTACTCTTTGGATCAGATCAGAAAAGTTTGTTACTTTCTTTGCCATTGTAGAGTTAAGAGAGAGAAATGTGAGGAGGAGAGAGAATAATGGGTGTGCTGAAAGTGGGGACTGTATTGTAGGGTGTTCATGATTTGATTATCGAGGCACATGAGGGGTAACGAAATGGGACAAAATCTTGAAAAATTTATCAGAGTTGTTCATTATATTCATGATGATTTTATTGTAAATTAATGATGTACTAAAACTATATTAGTGACTCCCTTCATTTCTTAAAAAAGTTTTAATTTTCATTTTGGAATTTTATTTGTTGTTCTTATAAAAAATATTTTTATTTATATTTTATTATAAATTTTAGATAAAAATAACATTATTCATCCTCATTTAAAATTTTAATAATACTTATAATCTACACCTATCTTTCACTTATTTCATTTAACATTTATATATTCCTTATGTGGATTTGGATCATGTAAAAACCAATTAAAATGATAAAAACTTAAAACAGGGGTATATAAAAGCTCAAATTGAGTACATATTTGGATGGAAGTTTTGTAAATAATTAGACATTTGCAAAAAGGTACATATATACAATGCATGGCTACATATTCATATGATATTTTTGTAAATAATATGAACTTTTTTAACAGAAAATATGTATACCCTATAAGATAATATGTAGCCTTTTTGCTACAATATGTATACCTCTGTCTGATTTTCAGTTTTCACCGCTTTAAGTAAAGCCTACTCAATTCCACAACCTATATTTTCAATAGCTTCATGATATTTAGAAGAACACTAGGTAGATTTTCGTGTAAAACACTGATGCTATAAAGTATTTACTGATATGATTATATTGATATTATTTTATCATACTAACTCATGTACTACATAAACTTAATCGTTAAATCCGTATATTAATAATGTACTCCATTCGTTCCTTAAAGAAGTTACCACTTTCCATTTTGGGTATTTCAATTGTTGTTCCCATAAGGAATCTTTTCATTTATATCACAAATTTAATATTTTAATAATGATTATTGTCCTCACATATCTTCAACTAATTCCATTCTAATATTTTTATATTCCTTATGGTCCCCATCCCCATATGTTTCCCACTAACTTCATAAAAGTATTTTAAAATTAGTTCTGGTTCTCATATTTTTTTCCACTAACTTTCTTTTAATATTTGTGATCCTCACTTTTCTTCCATCAAATATATAATCTAATAAAATAATATCTCCACTATCTACAAGATTCTATTTTTCTTAATTCCTATGAACATTCCTTATGGGTACGTCATGAAGGAAAGAAGGGAGTGATTAACAAAGCAAATACTAATAATTTATAATTATATTAAAACATATGTGTGAACAAATAGATAAAAACTTACCATCAATCAATAAAATTTATCGAATTAATTATCGTAATCTATATTGATGGAATCATAGAACCCAAGTCAAGAAATGTCCGTTAATAGTTTTTACTAAATATTAATTAATATTATATTAACATAAAATAAAGTATTTTGTTTATTATAAAAAAAATCAATTATTTTTTAATTTCTATGATCCTTGAAAGATTTTAGATTTCCATCAATATATTACTCATTTTAATTTGATTTGTAGAATTTTATAAAAGAATTTTAAAAGAATTATAAAATATATAAAATGAATATAACATATAAGATAAATTTTGACCAAAGAATCATAAAATATATAAAATGAATATAACATATATGATAAATTTTGAGCTTACGACTTATAATTGTGTATAAAAAATTAAATTATTTTATTTTTTTCTCTTTATAATGATTTAATGAAGCAAACTTTAATTTTCTTTAAAGTTTGAGATAAAAAAAAGTATAGGTTCATATAAGAAAATATAATATATCATTAGATCACAACATAAATTCTACTAAAGCAATAGAAGAATGTGACAAGTGTCACAATTTTAAAAGTTATTTTTCCGCCTAATTCTACTTAATTTATTTTAGGTAGTTTTTAAATTTAATCCATATTTGATTTTGCCTCATATGTTTTTCCTTTAATGCTTCTTTTCTCTTCTACGACAATCTTTACTGTCCAATTTTTTTCTCATATGTTTTTCCTAAAAATTCTTATGATTTCGTGCTTAGCACGGGTATGTACCTAGTATATTTATAATTAATCAACAAATATTACATGTTTTAATGAGTTAATTGTTTCCTTTAATTTCAAGTCAAACATCAAAAGTCTATGTCAGAAATAGAAAAAAGGCGGGAAAATTTTTAATGAGAGTTTGACACGTATTCCAAATTGTTTCTTCATTAGTATATATTTTATTAAAATGAAAAATTGAGTGACATTGATGAATAGTGTGAAAGTGTCTTTTGGGTGAAAGTAAAACAACGGAGGATGTGCATTATTAGAAATTTTAAAGATTGAATTAATATATTGAATTGTGCAAAAAGTCAAACTTTGCAAATATTTTGAAATAATATTAATAAAAGATTGAAAGTTTATTAGGTAACGATTGGATTTAAGGATTTAATTTTCCATTAAATTTGTTTCAATTAGTTTAATATAAAGGTCACTTTTCTTCACCCAAACTCTATTTTCAAGCGGAATATACTTTGATAAAAAAGTATGCTACAGTTAACAAAAAATTTAAGAAGTGTTATAGAAGTATAAATGATCTAAGACAAAATGTTACTCCTCTTAGGGGTGCAACTAATCTGGAGAAAAATCGAACACCGAAGCAAATCAAATCGAATAAGTAATTTGGTTTGGTTTGTACTGAATTTTAATAATGATTCGATGTTCGATTTGGACTTGTTCTAGAGTCCAACGAAACCAAAAAAACCAAAATGTTAAAGACATGTTATATCTTCCATGTGATTTGTTTTAATGTTTGCCCTTATTTTTATATTTTTGTTAAAAGTTTTTTACTTGTTTAATTTAAAAACCCTAAAATTATTAACATCTATTTATGAACATTAGAATGAATAAGTTTAAAACAATACTGGCAAGTTTGATTTTCGGTGCAAAATATACAAATTGGTACAATTCGGTCTAATTTTTTTTTGAATAATACCTGATTCATTAATAAAGAGTCATACGACATCTACATCAGAGATAAAAATTAGCAAGTACATAGCAACTAAAACCAAATATAATTCAAAAATAACAAAACTACGATCGTTGTGTATGAGATCTGACAATTTTGAATATCCTCTTCCACATCGCTGTTTGATACAACCTTCTACGAGGGGGTCTTTCGATCTGTTGTAGTCTTGAGATAGAATTGAATTTGATATAGTTGATGATAATTGCAATTTTGGTATCTGCTGCATCATTGCATTAATCTCTACCAACAAATAAACTAAAGACCAAAATTCATAACTCCAAACTCTCACAAGGAGAGACTTCAAAACCTAATATATGGGTAGAATCAACCCAATGAATGTAGAACAACTCTCTTACAGGGAGAGGACACAAATTTATCCTAATCATATAAAAAAACTTAAAAGGGAGAATTAGGGGCTTACCATCAATATTTAAAGATTGATGATAACCCAAAACTAATTATAGATATTAGGGTTTTTTTTAGAGAGAGAAGAGAGAAAAAAAATTGGGGCGGCTAGGGTTTAAAGGTAATAAAATATCACAATTCGGTCTATTTAATTCAATTTGGATTGGTATTTCAAACTTTGATTCAATTAAACATAAATTAATTGTGAATTACACCCTTGATGTTTATGCTTTTTGCGAATTACAACCACGATGCTTTTTTTTCGAATTACAGCCACCAAGTTTTAAAAGTGATCACCTTTTCAGCGAAATGACCAGTTATGACCGTTGACCAGCAAAATTACCTTTGACTTTCTTTTTTTTGTTTTATTTTTTTTCTGAGTTTTTTTTTTTCGTTTTTCATTTAACTCTTCTTCCCCAATTAATTTTCTCTCTCCTTCTTCTTCTTCCTCAATTACCTCATTTCTCCTTCTCCTCCTCCATTATTACACATCAAAGCTTTGAATTCTATTTATTTTTTTTCCCATTTCTGAGTATTTTTCTTATTACCACCATTTCCATTCTCCATTTCCATAGCTTCATTTTCCTCCTTTCTCTCTCCTCGCCTACTCTCTTTCATAATGTCCATTCCATTTTCTCTCCTCAAATTACCCTTCAAATATGGAAACAACCCCAAATCATCAGCCCAACCAGACCAACAAATCACCCACCCAAACTCGACCCATATGACAATCATCCGAATCATGAGCAAACGACGAACATGGGTTTCTCTCTTTGTCTTAGTCTACTCCATCCTTCTATACTCATCTTGAAACATGCTTAAAGCAATTCTTGTTTGGTATAAAGCAACTCTTTCCCCTTCATCACCGACTAAAGGGTGGCTGACGGCTTTATACGCGTCGACGATGTTGGGTGCTGTATTTGGAGTCATGTCAATGGTGGCGGCGTTGGCGGTGGCGATTCCGGCGATGCTGGTTACATGGATTACTATCTTTGTATTGCTTACTTTTCGTGGGAGAGGAAGGAAAAATCTTGTGGTAGAACGGGAGAAATTAACGGCTGAGATTTCTGGGGTTGTGGTTAAGATCTTGATTAAAGAAGAGAATTTTATTGCTGCATTTTGTGTTGTTTTGGGTTATTTTATGCTTATTAGGAAGAATTCCAATGAGAATGATCTCAATTCATGAATGAATTTGATATGGGTTTTGTTTGATTTGATTGAAAATGGTGGAAAATTAATTGTTTTGGGTTCAAAATTGAGATTAAGTTCAATCAAATTACACTTATTCTGAAAAAAAAAAGTGAATTTTAATGGAATGGACATTATGAAAGAGAGTAGGCGAGGAGAGAGAAAGGAGGAAAATGAAGCTATGGAAACGAAAAATGAAAATGGTGGCGATAAGAAAAATACTCAGAAATGGGGAAAAAATAAATAAAATTCAAAGCTTTGATGTGTAATAATGGAGGAGGAGAAGGAGAATGGAGGTAATTAAAGAAGAAGAAAAAGGAGAGAGAAAAGTAATTAGAGAAGAAGAGTTAAATGAAAAAAGAAAAAAACACTCAGAAAAAAAATAAAACAAAAAAAGGAAAGTCAAAGGTAAATTTGCTGGTTAACGGTCATTTGGCCGAAATTGTGGTCACTTTTAAAACTTAGTGGTTGTGATTCGCGAAAAAAAAAATCGTGACTGTAATTCGCAAAAAACATAGATATCAAGGTTGTAATTCACAATTAATTCTATTATAATTTGAATTTAGACTAAAAATATATAATTAAATTTTATTTGATTTAATTTAAACTTATAGCGAATGCAAATCAAAAATCAAACTTTCACCGGACTCCTTAATTTCCTTTACATTCAAACATCCGCCAAAAGTCTCCTTCTTTTCCAGAAGATCATTCGACCTTAATCAATCGCAGTAACAGAGAAGAGAAAATGTCAGTTCAAGAGTATCTAGATAAATACATGCTTTCTCGCAAGATTGAAGATGCCGTCAATGCCGCTGTTAGGGCGAAATCCAACGATCCTGTTCTCTTTATTGTAAGTTTTTTCAATTCAATTTCACCATTGATTTTGCGAAATTTGAAAATCCATAGTTTTTGATTAATTTTTCTGTTATTTTATTGAAAAAAGGCAAATCACATGATGAAATCGGTGAATTCGGTGATAACGAAGGTGAAAGCGAGACAGATCCTTGATAGTAGAGGAATCCCGACGATTGAAGTTGAGTTATCTACTAATAAAGGCACTTTTCGTGCTTCTGCTCCCAGCGGTCCTTCTACTGGATTGTACGTCTCTTTCTGTTTCCTCTTTATACTTGATTTTTAGCATTTTATTTTGTGTAGAATGTTTAGGGTTTTCTGGAGAATCGTAATTGTTTATAGCTTCTGCTGTTGTTGAGATTTGCCTTGTTTTGATGAGCTAGTAAGACTGCGTTTTTTGTGGTGTTTAGCTCATAGAAATTTGTTGGAGTGTAAGTCCATTTTTATTTGATTTTGTTAAATTCATTATTGAATGTTGATTCTTAGTTTAACTGACAAGTTTAGTTTCGAAATTTGTACTTCTGCGAATTTCTACTGTAGAGTACAATGGGATAGTGTATGACTGTGAATACTTTCTTGATTTTTTCTCATATGTTTTTAAGACAATGATGTTCGCCTTAGTTGAGCTTGTAGGTTAGAGTTCTATGTGAATTAGTGTATAGGAATGTAATTTAATCACAACGGACTGTAGGAAATTTTATGTGTAGTACTATGATTGAATTTGCACTGGAAACAAGCTAATGAGAGTTGGCTATAAGTAGTCTATTTCAAGTTAGCCACAATTAGTCGAAGAAGTTTTGGAGTGAGGACATGATTTATTCATTCTTGCGTAGTTTTATGAGTGAGAGAATTTTAGGTGCTCTACGCTTCTATTGTGCATATGATGTGAAGTTTCTGGATCTTAGACATCATTGGATCATAATTATATGTTTTTAAAATTTTAAAACATGTCACTATTTGGGTAAAATTATATGGGTTTCGTACAAAACCCGCCCCAGTTGAGGCAAATATGAGTAAGGTTTGGTAGTTTGTGGGTAGATATGAGTATAAAAAGCCGTACTCGTCATGGGTAATGGGTAGGTGGTGGGTAGGCAAATAAAATTAGATATACATTTAAATTTATAATAAATTTCGATTGTATGGAGCGCATTTGACGCATTTAACGCATACATGGAGTGAATATGAGGTGAATTGAAGTTAGGTATAATGTTTGGTATACATTAGCCATAGTGGGTAGGGGTGTTCATTAGCGAGTACCCGACATTTCAGGTAAGCGGATAGCTGGGTACCCGGTTAGTCGGGTACCTTTTTTTAACGGCCCGTGTCCCGACCCAATAAATACAGGTATCCGGATTGCGGGTACTTGAATAAATCGGGTTGGAACACCAGGTACCGGGTTATAATTTTTGAGTTTTTGGCTGATTTTATGGTGAACTTCGTGGAAGTTTTTGAGGAAAATTATGGGCAAAATATTGAGTAAATCTGGGCAGACTTTAAAAGCATAATTTGGGGAAAATTAAAAGTAAATTTGGACATAATTTTAATTGTAAAACTACTATTATAAACGTCTTCAATAGTCTACATAACAATTACAAGAAAAGTTTCACTTGCTCATTGTTTCGTCAGAATATCAGTGGTCTAATGAACTCATTAATGCTCTAAAACCGAATCATCCATGCGTACAAAATAGAAATCTAACAAGAACAAGAAATCTAACAAAAAATAGAACAAAAACTAATCTCCAATACAAACGAGAAATCAAATAAAAAACAAAACAAAACCAAAACTAAACTAAAATAAACTCAAATTAAACGAAAATAAAAAGGGAAATTATCAATGGTATCCTTAAGTTTTTGCACTTTATCAATGGTATTCTTAAGTTTTTTCGATTACCAATGGTACCCTCGTGTTATGAGCGTTTTACAACCGTAACCTTTTTGAATTTTTTCCATCCAAAATCATCCAAAGCCGTTAACTTTTTTTCTTTTATTTTTTTTAGTGTCTTAAATTGAAAAATAAAAGAAAAAGGAAAAAAGTTAACGCTTTTTGACGATTTTGGACGGAAAAAATAAGAAAAGGTTACAGTTGTAAAACGCTCAACAACACGTGGGTACCATTGATAATCGAAAAAACTTGGTTACCATTGATAAAGTGCAAAAAGTTAAGGGTATCATTGATAATTTCCCAAATAAAAATCAAATCAAAAAGAGAACAAAATCGAAAATAGAGAATGAATGAAATAAAAATGGAACAATAACGAAAACTAAGTCAAATCAAACGAAAATAAAAATCAAATTAAATTGAACAAAATGGAAATACAAAACGAATGAAAGTAGACGAAAATAAAAAGCAACACAACACAAATTAAACGAATGAAAGTAACACTAACGAATTAAATAAATTAAACGAATAAAAAGCAACACAGAACAACACCAAACTAAATCAAATTACATAGGAGAAACATAAAATTTAAAAAAAAAAACTAAAGTTAGAATGAAGAATGAAGAATACATACCTAAGATTTGAGAAGATGATCGACATCTTTGAAGAAGATAAAGGTAGAAAATTGAAGAAGATGTTGGAAGGGAAAGAGAAAATTAGATGAAGAACAAAATTTTAAAATGCAGTATTGAGAGATTTGAGAAGATAAACATTGAATGACGCTTTGAAACCCTAAAAAAAGGGTATTTGCATTTTGGGTTTGTAAAAAGTTAATACAACAAGTCAACAAGAGGAATTAGGAAGTCTCTCAAAGTGAGTGTGCAGCTCGTTTTAGAAAATCCTAAATGGGTATATGTTTTCTTTCTAGGCGGGTCATCGGGTACCCGCTTTAACAAAAAATTCGGCTCATGACCCGACCTGGAAGTTATATATATTTTTTTAGAAATTGACCCGCCATTTATGTAACGGGTTAGCGGGTCAACGGGTCGGGTTGGGCGGGCTGGGTTTTTATGAACACCCTAATAGTGGGTTGGGATGAGGCTAAATGAATACTCAGGTGGCAGAGCATACTACACTTGATTGTCTAGTTTGCCATCCCTAAACTTGGATGCTTGTAACCTTACACTTGAAATAACAACGTGCGATAGCAAACAATATTTGCAACTTTATAAATAAAAAACGCAAATGATTCAATTCATCATTTAATTGTAGTTTATTATAATCCAAACACCAAGAATGTGTCGGTGCTAAAATCCCAAGAGATCAAATTTGCTACATAAACTGATATATTATTTCCAATGGCCTTCCACATGGATTATTCTTCTCTACCCATTTTGCTTTTCTACAATCTCAATATGTAAGTTAGATCCTTCATATCAATTTCCATTCCAGCCTTATAGTGATCTTCGATATTCGCTACCCTTCTTTTAAGTTCCTTGAGCTTCAACTCTCTATATTCCTTACCTCACCCTGATGTCCAAACCATCTCAAAGAATTATCTTTTATCTTTTCCTCTATATTTGCAGTTCCTAAACTCTTTCTATATTTTTCGTCTTAAATTCTATCCCTCAAGGTATGCACACTCATCCATCGAAATATTCACAATTTTGCTACTTCCATCTTCGTACTATGATCCTTTCTAAAAGCCTATTCTAATTTTTTTAGGGTTGTTACAAGTGGGTTCAATGAAGTAAGTATTGAAGAGAGAGAAAGTACCTTATATTTTTCGGAGGAAAATAAAGACCAGTAACATATTTTAAGGAATAATTCCAATCTCGATGAAAAAGTAAATTTTCCCTGTAATAACTTCCCATATAAAATTCCGCTTAAAACTACTCCTACACAAATTCTCTGTATTCTAGGCTAGACCTTAGGAGGCATGAATTTAGGTCTTGGAGAAAAGAAACTAAAGAATTGTGGAAATAGGAGGGAGAAAAACTTACAAAAAATGTCAAAGATACCCGGTGAGACGAAGGGAGAAGAAGCTTAGGAAAAGAAAACATAATGCTTTAAAAAACGTTGAGGGACAAAAGGAAGGGGGTCCGAAAAATTCATTCGAGAGGGCCTCCGCAACCATGTTTTTTTAGAGCTGGTTTGGGAGGAGCGCCGGAAAATAGAGGGAGAAAAGTAGAAGGGAGATCTCGTGAGAAAATGAGAAGGAGGTAAAGGTATTGATAGTGATTATGAAATTTTTTTCGTCGCTTTGGTTGAAATGAATGACGTTGAAGATGGCAAGGAGAAAAGGAAAGGAAAGGTTGTGTTCTTCATTCCTTTGATTCATATGTCGGGATTATATTAATCAAAATGATCAACAAATGGGCTTTGGATTATTTTCAGACGAGTTATTTTCGAATCTGGTCAACTTAGGATTGCGTCATTTTGGTTCATGCCATTTTCGATTTCAGTCAGTTTTGGTCGACCCAACGTGTCTTGAGCTTTGTTTTTAAAAAATTATCTCCAAATTTTTATTAACAATTTACCTCCTCCTATTCACCTTACTTGTCCCATTTACCTTTTTCACATATATCGATGCCAACATTTTTACCTTTAATATCTTTAAGGAAAATTTGCTCAAAATAATCCCAACTATCACCCGTTGACCAAAAATAATCCCAACTATCAATTATTTTTTAATAATCCCAACTATTCACATAATTTGTTGAAAACATACACACCTCCCTTTTAACCGGCTGCAACAAGTAACTTTTCGACTTTTTTCTTTCTTTTTTGATTAATAGATGAAGGGAAGGGTTACTTTTAAACAGTTAAGTAAAAAAAGAAAAAAAAAGTGGAAAAGTTACCTGTTCTAGACAATAAAAAGGGGTGGGTATGTTTTCAACAAATTATGAAAATAGTTGAGATTATTAAAAAATAATTGATAGTTGGGATTATTTTTGGCCAACGCGTGATAGTTGGGATTATTTTGAGCAAATTTTTCTATCTTTAATTGTGCGTGATTAAAAATTATAAAAATTTAATATTAATAATCTTTGCATTGAGACAAATAAAACAAGATCCCGCTTGACTATATTTTAACTTATGGATTAAGAACAAAATACAAATTAAGAGTCATTAGTAAATAGTAACCAAAAAGTATATGGGACAAGTAGGAAGAATAAGAGGTAGTATTAAATGATTTTTTTGTTTTTATAAAAAAACTTTCGTACGAAAAATGACCAATACAATACTAACTAGAATTATAGTGGTCTTGACCAAAAATTGATGACGTAGACTAAATAAATTGAAAAACATTGGGAAAATGGGTCAAAACATTAAGTTCCAACTTCAGTTGGGTTCCACCCAGTTTTTCCGATTTTTTTGGGTTGGGCCATGTTATAGGTCAATTTTTTTTGGTTATAACTAACTTGTGACAATGTAGTTGAGGTAATCGAAAGAGAGGAGTTATCCTAAGTGGTGGCTTACTGTTTGAGTGTTATTCAATTATTAGGGGAGTTATCAAGCACTCACTTAAATTTTAGGATGGTACACCTGGAGCAAAATATCATGTTTTGAGGGCCTTTAATGGAGTACATAATTCAACAAGTTGAAAGTGGGAAATACCAACGTCATAAGGCAAAGAAGGATAATAAGCATGCTAATGATGTCAACAATGACATCATCAATCCTTGTCTCCTGATATTTGAAAAATGATTCAACAAAATTATGTCATATGATATAAAGGGGTCTCGTCGGTATTTTAGTACGATTTGGTCGGATTGTGTATTCTAGAAGTAAACTTAGAGAAGGAGAAAACTACTAGAAATAAGGAAGGTGGAATAGCAAAAAGCATCAAATATTTTGTATGCACATAATGTTGAGTTCTTAACTCAAGTTACAAGCCACTCGAATGCTTGTATTTCTATCTTTCTTTGTAATTCTTGGATCTACGATCAATACATGTTACATTTTCCTATTCTATAGCTATTGCTTGTTCTTTAACTGTTCTTGATTATTACAATTCCATGACTTGAATCAGTTTATTACAAATTTACAATTGTGCATTCTACATTATATTTTCATTATTCATATAGACTATAGTTGTTGCTACTTTGCTACTGTTTTACCTACAAATGATATTCTGTAACAATGACTAATCTAGTCTAATACACATTCTTGTGTTTTTTCTTCATTTGTTTAGATTGATGAAATGGCTTGTTAAATTATAATGGATTGTATTAAAACAGCTCGTTAGTTCATGTGCACCTTTTATTTTTGTGAAGTTACAAATGGTTTTTTTTTTGTCAAGGGTTAATCAAAAGCAATCATTTTGTATTTACAAAGATATAAAGTTGCGACATCGAATCCTTCCAACCTTGACTAGGTGGGAGTCACTTAATGGCATTGAGATAATGAAATGTTGTAAAGTTATAATGAAATGTTGTAAAGGTAAGTTAATATACAAAAATTTCATGAGGTATGGCAGGGTTCAAGCCTCTAGGAGGGCCAGTTTGAATGCTTTGTGGTTGAAGGGACTTTTTACCAGCCGTCTAACTTGTATTATTATTTGTCTAGTTTATGCACTTGCCGTATATTTTTGTATTCAATTGTAAAGCTAATATTATGGTGTTTATATTCTGTTGTTTCTGCTTTTGGGTAGGTATGAAGCCACTGAGTTGCGTGATGGAGACAAAGGAATGTATCTGGGAAACAGTGTAGTTAAAGCTGTGAGACATGTAAATGAGAAAATATCTGAAGCATTGCTTGGAATGGATCCAACACTTCAATCTCAAATTGACCAAGCCATGCTTGACTTAGATAAGACAGAGAAGAAGGTTATTATCTTATAATGTGAGGATGTATTGGATCTGGCTTAAAAAAAAACTTATTCTTAATCTTTTTGTTTTTGTGATACATTTGAAACAGATCGTTATGTTTCTGCTTGATTGTAGAATGGGCAGATTGTAAATGATATTGCTTATAAATAACAATGTATTTCCTTGTTCTTCTGATGTTGCAGGCAGAACTTGGTGCGAATGCTATATTAGCTGTTTCAATTGCTGCTTGCAAAGCTGGTGCTGCTGAAAAGGAGGCAGGATTTTTATTGATGTTCAATTGATTTGATAGCTGTCTTTTGACATAATTTTGTTTCTTTTTATTTCATTTTTTGACTAGAGTAGCTATTCCAGGTTCCTGTCTACAAACACATTGCTGATATATCGGGTGGAACCAATACGATGCTTCCTCTTCCTTTTTTCACAGTTCTTAGTGGTGGTAAACATGCGGGAAACAATTTAGCTGTTCAGGTATATTATTACAACACCTTATATCAGAATACCTATTTTAACTTATGATGTTATATTCATAATTCATATAGCTTATATCTGCTTATGTTTTAGGAAATCATGGTTTTACCGGTTGGCGCTAAGACATTTGAGGAGGCTGTGCAGATGGGATCTGAAACCTATCATCTCCTTAAGGTAATATACTTATCTGATATAGTGGTCTTAATGTTTAAACGTTGGAAATGGAATGAATGGAAACAATCAGAAGCGAAAGGGTAATTGTATGTGTTAATGTTATCATTTTTTGGTATGAGTAGGGAAATGGATAATTAAACTTTGATTCTCTGCTATATTTTACTTGTGCCCCAAGAAAATCATTGACAATCTCACATGAGATTTAGGGGTTTGGATTTACACAATATTTTTCATGTGCTATGATAAAAGGTTTTTTCCAATTGACCAGTGGTTGCAAATATCATCGTCAATCTCACATTGACAAGAAGCAAATGATTCATTAAGCCATTTTACTATACTTTTATTATAATTAAAAACAAAAGAACTATAAATCATTGGCTTTAATATAATATTTCATGTGATACTATAATAAGAACTTTTTATACTTCTTCTCCTTGAGGTTTTCACATTTGGATACCTCATATGAGAGCTTTTTGTTGAGGGATGGAATTAGTCTAGAAGCTAACTTGTGAGTGACTATGAAAGAAACTTTCTTTGAAGAACAATATAACTTTAAAAAACTTGAATTAGGAGATTGGGCCATGCTCTATT
Organism: Amaranthus cruentus; assembly: GCA_019425755.1. Classification (NCBI taxonomy): domain Eukaryota; kingdom Viridiplantae; phylum Streptophyta; class Magnoliopsida; order Caryophyllales; family Amaranthaceae; genus Amaranthus; species Amaranthus cruentus. Next base: position 10,869,315 of record CM033464.1, read on the forward strand.
TACTTTCTAGGGTGTGAATTAGGAGAACATTAAGACAAAGTTGTTTTTCATGAAGGAAATTGAAGTAATGTGTATTTGGAAATCTATTGTGTTCTATCTTCAGGGTCAAAAAATCTATGTTCTACACGTCTCACAAGCTCATGGTCTTACTGATATGCTAGGAGATTGGGCCATGCGCTGTCTTCATAGTTTTCCTTGCATTCGTGATACATAAGAATTTGAAAGGAACTATTGCTTGTGTTTACTATTATCGGATAGTCTGTGTTTTATGCTGTAGTTTTTAGGTAATCCCCATTAGCACATAACCTTTTTTCTGTTACTGTCAGTAAATGACACTTTTTGTCTCCCAGTCTCCCTCATTTAATAAGCTCATCATTAAGTCAGGATTAATTAGAGTACATGAATAACTTAGGAGTTATGAGTAGTTGAAAGGCCAAAGGTTGTGACTCTTCAATAGTTGCAATTATTATTTGACATGTTGTTTCCTTGTTTCCTTGTATGATGGGTGCTTTGTACTCATTTTCTAGCAAGAAAGCAAAGTAAACACCTTTTTCACTCTATCTTTATTTTTTTTGTTATTGGAAAGGGCAGGCTGTTATAACAGAAAAGTTTGGTGTGCATGGATGCAACGTTGGGGAAGATGGTGGCTTGGCCCCAAATATTTCAACGTAAGCAGATTTCTTCGGGGTGGAACTTTTCTCGTGCCATTCATTTAGGCATAAATAAAATTCATCTAATTTAGAAATTAGTAAATTTATAAATGACGAATATAAATCTAATGCATGTAGTCAGTATGTTGCACCATTTCTAGCTTGTACATTTTGTCATATACAACTCTTACTGATATTCTTTTTTTTTTATATATATCTTATGCAGTGTAAAAGAAGCCCTAGATTTAGTCATGGAAGCTATAAGTAGAACGGGACATATCGAGAAAATGAAAATTGCAATTGATGTAGCTGCTACTGAGTTTTGCATTGGTAATACTCTGATTTTGGTTGAATATCTCTTGGTTACAGCTGTAATGCTTGATTCTCTTTTATATTATAAAAACTATTTTTTTTCTTGATTCCTAGGAACGAAGTATGATTTAGATTTCAAGAACCCAAATAAATCGGGCCAAAACTTTAAGTCTGGAGACGATATGACTGAAATGTATAAGCAACTTTGCGCTGGTATAGTCATCATTTTCCTTTTATTTTGTACTTTTTTGAGCAACTACGCAGATATTGTGTATATTGTGTGCTCACTGCTCAGAATTCAGAGTTCTTATCTTGATTGTTCCAGAATACCCTATTGTCTCAATAGAGGATCCTTTTGACAAAGAGGATTGGGAACACACTAAGCAGTTATCGAATCTCCAATTGTGTCAGGTTTGTTTTGATGCTTTCTAGTAATGCTCAATACCTTCACAATTCACGCATACATGATTGCATTTTAAATGTGCATCTATCTTGAAGAAATGGAACTTCCTATCGTCAGCAATTTAAAGATTTTTCTTTACTGAAATGACAATTTTCCCGGAGACATCAAAAAAAAAAAAAAAAAGCTGACGCCATTTTGTCTTTATTTTCAACTTGTACTGAAAAATCGAATTGTACAAAAGATAGTCTTTTTAGCTACTGGACACCAGTGATAATCAGATCTTTCCTTGCATTTCCGTCCTTGTTCAATTGGATATGATTTATTCAGGTTGTCGGGGATGGTTTATTGATGTCAAGTCCAAAACGTATTGAGAAAGCTATTCAAGAGTCCACATGCAATGCTTTTCTGCTGAAGGTAAAAATTAACTGCAGTTTTCTTTTCTGTTTGTGATAACTCTTAGTCTGGTATTTTCCTCTAGGCTCTAGTGAAAATTATTTTCGATTTCCATCTTAACTGGAAAAATTGCAATAATAAGTAACCTTAGTCTTGTGTTTTGGATCAACATTCTAAATTTATAAAGACTGAAAGATTTGTTGATTTCACAAAGGCTGTTTGCAGCTATTATTTTGCCACAGGAGGAACATGTTAACTCTTTCCATATTTCTCGTAACATACTATTAGTTTCCTTCCCTCTTGGCCCTCCGTCAGTGGAGTAACTTAGCTACTACTAATAAACCTGTGTCAGTATGCTTCAAAAATGATCATTGCATCAATTTGTCGTCTTTCGGCTACTATTGTTATAGTGTTGTCTGGTAAATCTTTAGAAAAATTGTTTTAGTTGGGTTGAACTTTGTCCTCTTTTCTCCTTATGGGTTGAACTTTAATTTTTGCATTCGCTGGGTCAAACTTTAAGGTCATTTTGGTGACATGGCAAATTGTGGGACCTACTAATTGACAAGGAATAGTATGTGGCACTCCATGTGGCATTAATTTATATAGATTTTATTTTAAATTTGTTTGTTTTATAAAAATAATCTTTATTTTCCTTTTCTAAATATCCTTATGAAATAATTATCTTTTTCTAATCATATTTAATTGGGAAAATTGTCAAAAAGTACCTAATAATTTTTTTTTCCACAAAGTAGCTAATAAAAAAAGCTTTGTCAAAAAATACCCAACAATTATCCAATTCAACAAGGAGATGCACCGAGCGCACGAGACGTGAAGCATATAGAGGCGCCCAAGGCGCACGCCTCTTGTAGTGGGCTTTGCCTCACCCAATCAAGGTGTTTTTAGCCGAGCCTGAGCTCGAGGTGCACAAGGCGCAAAGCGAGGCACACTTTTTAAAACTAAACTAATTATATAAATAAAAATTATTCTTAAAAACAGATTTTCAAATTTTTAATTGTTTATTTCAATTAAGTTTTTTAATCACTCATTTACTTTTCTTTTTATATGTTTTATCTTCTAGCTCCTTCTCTATCTTCATGTGCTTCTTCTGATCAACGATTACTTATTCCTACATACCCATATCACTACCATAGCTTTCCCCTTTAGCTTCGTTTCTGTTACTGATCAACCGAGATAACTATACCGAGTAAAAGCCCCTAACTTGTCAACCACCACATTCACTCACTTTCTTGCTTTTTTTGTCTAGAAGATCAAAAATACCTAGAAATTGAAGATGCAAAATCAAAGATTTCCTTTGTCTTCTTTGTTTTGCTTCGGCTGTTTAAGGTTCATGAAATAGTTTAAAATTTATTTTTTTGAGGTTCGCTTCAGTTGTCTCCCATGAAATCACACCCACAATTATTCCTAATCTAAATCGTATGGATGTAAATTGAAATTGAAGAAACGGGATGGGGTTGTTGAAGACGAGGGACGAGCTCAGGGTCAATCGATCTATTAGGGAATATAAGTGGTTGTGAGGGTGGGTTGTTGGTGTTGAGCGAGAGAATTAGGAAGAAGAAGGGGAAGGGTGGGTATAGGGGTGAATGATTTTGGGAAGAAGGAGAGGCATTTTGTTTTTGTTAATTTTATTTAGGGAAATTCCACACGCGGTAATATTGAGGTATTGGGTTTTCCACGTGTTTTTTTAATTCACATGGTAACCCTGAGGTTTACCATGTTTAATTTCGTTACCTTTTTTTGGTTAAAAACGTTAGCAATCGTTAATCTGAAAGGAAGCCAAGTGTTCTAAAAGTTTTTCACTATAGAGTTGATTTTTTGAGTTTGAAAATTGCTGAAAAGATCCAAGAAGAACAATTTCCTAACTTTTCAACTTCAAATTTCAAGAACTTTGAAAGAATCTAAAATATCTGATTTGAAGGTATTGTTGTAGTTTCCTAACCCTAATTTGGCAACTTCTCTAACCCTAATTTCGCTAATTTCCCTGACCCTAATTTCGCTATAATTTTGAGCATTTGATGAAGGTATTGATCAAGTTAAACCTACAATTTCAAAGGTTTTACAAGAATTTTGATCAACTTTTGAATTTGATCTCTTACCTCTACCACTCTTGGTGGTATGCAATTACATTTCCTTACTCTTAGCCATACCACTTCATTGTAGCTTCCAAATGAATTTGATGATGAACCACAAAAATAATCCATTACTTAAGAAAGTGGAGTGATTTGAATTTAGAATTGATTCAGCTTTTGGGGAAAAATTTCTAGGGTTTGTATTTTGAGGAAAACGTTTCGATTAGCTGTTGCAACGAATGTGAAGGATGAACAATTCTGGTTTTCATATAACCATTGAGTGAGCAAAAACGGAAGCCTTAACTTTTTAACTAGAAAAGTCACAGAGTTTAAATAAGGTAAACCTCAGGGTTACCATGTGGATTTTAAAAAACTTTGTCCATCGCGTGGAATACCCAATACGCCAGGGTTACCAGTTACCACATGAAATTTCTCTTTTATTTTTGGGAAATTTCATTTAGTTTTCTGATTTTTTAGCTTTTTCACGTGGTGAACAACCTTTTTTTGAATCCGCGTGGTGACCTTAGCTTCTAACTTTTCCACTTGGTACACAAACGATTAAAATTCTTGTTAAATTTACGTTATTATTATCCATAACAATTTTTTTTGATAAAAACTAACGCTTTGATCACCCTTAAGGAAAACTTTTTCGTAAATACGTTCGAAATAAATACTTAATTTAACAAAGAACTTAGGGTTGAAAAATTGTTCGTCTAGCACGTGGAAAAGTTATGAGCTCCATGTGGATTGAAAAAATTGTTCGTCTACCACGTGTAAAATTCGAAAACTTAGGGTTACCACGTGGAATTTACCTTTATTTTATATCTATCAGTTTTTAAAAGATATCTTTGTATTTCAATATCAAAGCTTTTCATTAAAAAACAAAAATCTAAAACCGGATACAGAGGTAGGTAAAAGTGCCCAACAGAAAAAATATGAACCCGAAGTATAATCCATTGTATGCAATTCTGTAAGTTCAACCTATAAACAGCGGACAGACCAAAGTGCGGCCTTACTGAAACAGTTGTTCCTAAATCTTTAGACTAACTTAGGTTGCCTTGTTGTCAGATAAGTCAGATTGGGACTGTCACTGAAGCTATTGAGGCGGTGAAGATGGCTAAAGATGCTCACTGGGGAGTTGTGATAGCACACAGAAGTGGTGAAACTGAGGACCCTTTCATTGCCGATTTATCTGTTGGCCTTGCTGCTAGTCAGATCAAAGCTGGGGCACCTTGCAGAGGGGAGCGTGTTTGCAAGTATAATCAGGTTTGTTTTTATTCTCATAGATGCTTCAAAATCTTCGTACCAATATTAATATTCCTTAAGTACCAAAATTTACTTGGAATGGAACTGGCACATAAATTTTGAATGATCGTCATTTGAGAAATTAAAGTATAAAAGCGGATTGAAAAAGAAAACTAGGAGCAATTGTAAGCAGAGTAATTGTGGAGAGAAATTGGGAAAACAGACGGAAATTTAAATCTCCAAAGATAATTTTTGGACATGTCAAAATAGAAAGGGTTATAGTTATGGACTGGAGGGATGCGAAGAAATTGCACTTGGTATGTGGCTAGGTTATAAGAGATTAATGAAGACTCTATGCTCAACTGATCATGGCAAAGAAAAAGATAGATATAACCCTTTTCCTCAAAACTTTCAGATGGAAAAGAAATGAACAAAACATACATTGAAGGTTTCGAGTCAGACTAAGATACTAGTTATGCCTACTGAAGTTTTTCATTAGGATAGTTTCTTTTGGTTTTTTTTTTCTCTCGTGATCTAATAAGTTGCACTACGAATTAAACTGCAGTATCGATGAGAGGCATTATAATACTAAAATACCTGATTAAAAATTTTACTGTTTTGTCAATTTATCAGTTTGATTATCTTGCAGTTACTTCGAATCGAGGAAGATCTTGGTGAACAAGCCAACTACGTTGGTGAAGGATGGAGAAACTCTTGATCATCGTCATCTTGAATCGGATCCACCTAATTGTTTTGTTTGAATTTTTTTTGAGCATATAGTTGAAGAGCCTATATTTTACCTCATACCTGTATTCCCTTTTCATGGCAGAAGAGAGTTTAGATGATTTTGTTTTTCCTTTGGCGATAATTAAGATGCCTTTTTGGTTTTTAGGCATCATGCTATTATGCTATTTTGCAACATTGTAAATTAGGCTGCATAAGATTCTTTAAGTTGTGAATCATTTTTTGTTTTGCTTTCAGAATTTCTCAACCGCATGTTGAATATTGTAATTTGATTTGTTTGTTTAAAGAAGAAAATCATCGTTATTGCATGCAGTTGTGAAGCAATTTTGTACTTTCTATGTCACTATTCTCATCTACAAGTTTAAACTCTCGTATTATCCACGCATGCAGCTAACTCCTTTGAAGAAAAAAGCTTGCAAATGTTAAAAACATTGTGAGTTTATCATCATTATATTTAATGTATATGTATCTAGCTCATATTATTTATGTTTAGGGTTCGAAAAAAGTTAGAAAACATGTGAGATTCTTGGCTAAATTTGCAAAGGAAAACAAGCAAAATAAGACAAGTAGGAAAAATATAGGTGCATTTGAGCATCTATTTGATTTAATTTTATATTTATTTTGGTGCGATTAGGTTGTACTTTTAATTTAATTAAATTAAAGATAATTTACGTGCTTTATATTATATTCATTTATGTTTTGATGAATTTTTGGAGTAAAATTGAGCAACGGACTATTAATGTTTGAGTGAAGAAGTATGAAATAAAATAAAATAAAATAAGCAAGTTGGAAAAATGTTTAGCAAAGAAGAGAAGCAAGAAAAGAGCTTGGTAAAGTGTTGTCTTATTTAAAAGAGTTTTACCAAGAAGAGATTAGAGAAGTAAAAAAGCTAAAATGTTTATAAATACAAAAGTTTTAAGGTGAAATTTAAAATATATATTTATTTTTTTGATCACAATTTTTACTACAGTGATCATATTAATGCATGATCAATTGGGACATTGGGTTGTAAACTATAATGCAAGAGCTTTTCAATGGTATATAAAATGCCCAGTCTCGGCAACCAAACGAGCAATGGTGACCATTTGAAAATGCGCTTTTTATCCCACGTTGAGAAATCAACGACTTGTCAAAGATCATGGTCGACGAATCATTGAAAGTCAAAGTTCCAAAAACCTCCTGATTTAATTTAAGAAATTGTGAAATATTGTGCATCGTAGAATTGATGACCCGTCGACCTTTCTATTCAACAGGTAGTCGAGTTGGTTTTTGCATGATGCATAGAACTACAGGCGTAACACCCCGACCCAACGGACTACTCATGGAGAGTGTAGACTGGCCCCACAGACCAACACAAGTCTTTCTAATATATATATATATCATCATACCCAGTGTATCCCGCTCAAAGAGAACTATGATCAGGGTTTGGGGAGGGAGGAACGATGGCATGCTCATACCCATAAGGAGAGTGCGATCAAAGAGTCCCCCGGCTCGAGAACGGTCTTCTAGCAAGGAACCTGCAGTTGGCAAATAAAATAGAAGCACACACACAAAAACAAAGATAAGATCAAAGAAACAGGTAAAAAGCGACAAAAAGGCAAAGGATAAAGACGAACGAGGGGGTAAAGGGACAAGTTTACTAATCTAGGACTTGGATAAGGCGTCACCAACTGGCCCTATCCCTGGTCAGGTCCTTAGAGAGGTGAAGTTCATGCATATCACTTTTGATTTGTTCCTCCCACGTTCTCTTAGGTCGTCCTCGACTTCTCTTACCCTCCACTATGATGCATTCGATCCTTCTTACTGGGGCATCATGCATCTTTTTCTGCACATGCCCAAACCATCTCAACCTGTTCTCCCGCATCTTTGCGGAGATAGGTGCAACCCTTAACGTCTCCCTGAACTCCTGGTTTCTTATCCTATCTAACATAGTCTTACCACACATCCACCTCAACATACGCATCTCCGTTACTTCCATCCTCTGTTCGAAAACCTTCTTTACGGGCCAACATTCTGTCCCATATATATATATATATATATATATATATATATATATATATATGATCAAATAAGAAGGATTTTAAAATGAGAAGGATTTTTGTTTGATTTTGTTTGGTTACTATGTATACAAAAAATGATACTATGTTATAAAGTAAGGACATTTTAAAAATTTTGTTATAGTTATTTTTCTGTGTAACATAGTTACTTTTACCATTAGGTGTTTTTGGCTTAATCGAGACCATAAATTTTTTTATTCTAATGAAATCAAAGGCACGTGCCCCAGGCACTTAAAAAAAAATTAAAAAACAAAAAATTAAAAAAAAAAATTGAAAAATCAGTTTCTGTTGAGTGAATGTCGTGCTACTGCTTCAATTAGAAACCCCAATATTCCTCCCTCTCTCTCTCAACCCAAAGCACTTCTTCACTCAAACCCAAAGCACCGCCGTCCGCCACCACCACGGCTCCACTGCCGCACCGCCTAAGTCCACAGACGCCGGCTCCTCCGACCTCCATCACAGACGCCGGCTCCGCCACTGTTCACAGACGGGGCTCCACTTCTTCACTCAAACCCTAATCCCTAAAAATCAAAATTTTGATTTTGTTGAAGGTATATCTTGTTTAAATCTTTTAAAAAGTTTCAATCCTAGATTCCTAGTGTATCTTATTGATTTTTTGTTTTGTTTTAGCCTTGATTTTTGAATTTTGTTTGAACTTAGAATGTTGTTTCTTGAATTTTTATGTAAATATGTTGTTTGTGTATTGTGTTATGTGTAATTGAAAATTTGTTTATGTGTTTGTTGAAGAGAAAGAAAGTGAAACCAATACAAATTTCAAAACCCCAACACCAACATATGAAGAAGGATTACATGAAAATTGCTCAGATTTGAATTTAATATTCTTGGACCCTAAGCTTTAATTTATCAAATTTCTCATCAAGTATTTCTAAAAGAGGGTGGCTTTGTGGGTGATACATTAAGTATTTGGTAGTATAATGGCAGTGCTTTGCTATGCTTAAGTCTGAACTAAGTAGTGGAACATTGTATAGATGTTAAACAAGTCATACTCCTCAAGACCTATTGCAATCTAACATTATTAATAAACCTTGGTGCTTTACAAATTGTAGTTGTGGGAGAACAATTGTTGAATGATTGCATGATTACCTTTTTAGAGAAGGATTTGTTTCTCAATGTTAGTAATGATACTACAGTACATCGATTCCAAAATATGAAAACTAGGCGAGAACAATTGTAGTTTGTTCGTTATTGTATATTTCATTTTGTTGGTCTACGTTTTCATTTTAAATTTGAACGTTTGTAGGTTGTTCGTTACCTTTTTATATTAATTTGGATTTGGCTTGAACTCTTGGTATTATTGCGCTTCTACAACTCATTTTGCCGGAATATCAAAATTTCGTCCATTCGTTGGTGCTCGGGGGACTTTAAACCCTGGATCCGCCACTGTATATATATATATATATATATATATATATATATATATATATTCTTAAATTATTTTGAGATATTTCCTTAAATGTTTTTTTTACTTTTTTCTCTCGTCCAGTATTGATATTCTTTTTAACCTTATAATCCTAGCAAAATATTTATTTATTTAGTCACTTTAAAATTCTAAGTGATTACTATAATGTTGATGTTGAGTATTGTAAGACTCTACTTTAAGATTATAATTGATCATTTTAAAATTGTAAGTGATTACTTTAAATTTATAATTAATCACTTTAGAACTTTAAATGTACATTCAATCAGTCAAATAAAAACTGTCTCACAATTATTTTCGATACACAATCAGTCAAATAAAAACTTTAAATGTACATTTTGAAAGTTCATCACCATTAACCATTATTCTTAATTATCAAGAAAGATTGAAACTTTTGAAGATATTTTTGAAGAAGAAGTGAAAAGAAGTACTCTTTAATTCTCTTTGGCTTTTTGATCCAGAAAATCATATGTAAGTTCACTTTTATCTTTTTGTTTTTTGGTCTCAAAATTTCTTTGAAGATACAATAAATTAGTACCATGTTAATACTCAAAAACAAATAAAAATTGTACTCTTTAATTATCGAATTTCTAAAACTTGTTCATCATTGTTTTATGCTAATGAAGTGTGTTTGGTTACTGTGTTTTAGATAGTCATATGAGTTATGTTAATATATAAAAGTTTAAGAATAAGAGATTTAATTAATACTCAAAAGTTTGAAAACTTCTAATTGAAATATGAGATTTAATTAATACTCCTACTATGGTAGTAGTTAAAGTTCATACACAATGATGAATATACCTTAATATAATTAGTTTGAATTGATTTAGACAAATAATAATATTTCTATACTAATTGATATACTGAATTATTATATATCCACTGATATCATGCTAAATATTCAATTAAGAATATTAAAATTATACTGATTGATATAATGCTAAAGTAATTCATTATTTTGAATTGATTTAGACAAATAATAGTATTTCTATAAATATTTTGAATTGATTTAACCGATTAGTAATTCAATTGACAATTGATTTAAAGGCGGCAATTAACAATTTTTTAGTCAACTCAAAATAATTCTAAAAATATTCTGGGGTGATCTGCACGAGTAATTATAATTTAATATGGCAAGGCAAGGAATTGTCTTGAAATTGGTTGATTTTGGTCCGGTAAGATGATTTATTTGTGGGCAATTGTAATAGAGCAAGAAACTTATTTGAAGGCAATTGTAATAATTGTAGCTAGTCAACCAAGAATACTTCTCAAAATACTAATCCGTGTAGTAATTGTAATATGACATGAAACATATTTGAAGGCAATTGTAATAATTGTGATTAATGCGCTGAATAATTTTTTAGAGAAGTGCTTTCGGCGGGAAACGAATCATTGTGGTAGTGACACGTGTCACATTAAGATATTGTTTTGGTATAGTTTATGATTCGTTGCTTTAATGTTTTGGACATTAATTGAAGTGATTTTTTTTCTTATTTCTTTTAATTTTGTGCACATTTTGTCTGTTGTGTTCATGTTTATTTTTGATTTTGAGAGTCAAAGAAGGCTTTGGATTGAAGATTGGATGCCTGCTAAAACTAATTATATTAATTTTGTTTGCTTGATTTATAACAGGAAGCACCCCGCAGTTTCCTTTTCCTAATCATGGGTTTTGACAATGACTGCATATTAAATATTCAATCGCTTGCTGGAGAATATTTCTGTCCTGTTTGTCATCTTCTTGTCTATCCAAATGAGGCTTTGCAGGCACAATGCACTCATCTATACTGTAAGCCATGTCTGACTTATGTTGTTAGCACAACACATGCTTGTCCTTATGATGGATACCGGGTGACGGAATCGGATTGCAAGGTTTGCTTTATTATCTTACTCAGTGATGCTTGGTTTCTGGTTGACTGTATGGTGATTACGACACATTCTTATTGTGATAATGTTTCTTTTCTATCACAGCCACTTTCGGAGTCCAATAAAGCATTGGCAGATACAATAGGGAAAATTCAAGTTCATTGCCTGTATTATAGGACTGGATGCACATGGCAAGGTGCTTTATCTGACTGCATATCTCATTGTTCCTCGTGTTCATTTGGAGAGTCTCCAGTTCTATGCAACAGATGCGGAATTCAGATTGTGCATCGCCAGGTGCAGGAACATGCGCAAAACTGTCCTGTGAGTTGAGATGTCCTCTTGTAATATTTGACATATTTCATCATAATGCTTGCATTGAAATCAATCTGGAAAATGCCTCAAAGCAGGGTGCACAATCTCAGGCGCAACAGTCAGGCACTGCACAGGATAACACATCCACTGGAGTTGGAGCTGGAGCTTCAGCAAATCAAAGCCAGACGACAACGACTCAGACAGGAATTCCGGCTTCCCAAGCTCAGACAACTCAAACTACTGCTCCTGTTGTATCTGGTCAAGATTCTAACCAGGGAGGCAATTCTACTGTGCAACCACAAGCAGCACAAGCTGCAATGCCTACTGCAGAACAGTGGCAACAATACCAGCAGCAATACCAACAATACTATCAGCAGTATCCTGGATATGATCCTTACCAACAGCAATATCAATATTACTATCAGTATCAGCAAGGTGCTCAACAGTACCCACAACAGGCTGTGCAAGGTTATCCTCCTCAGGCTTATGGGCAAGCCCAACCACAGGTTTATGGTCAAGCTCAGACTCAACCCCAACTCCAGACTCAACAGCAGGTCCAGCCTCATGCTCAGCCCCAGCCTCTTGCACAGCCCCAACCACAACCGCAGCCCCAAGCTTCAGCCCAAACTGCACTAACAGCTGTCAATGCACCACCACAAGCTCAGCCGTCGGTTCATGTACAGCCTCAAATGCAAACTCAAGGTCAAGCACCTCCATCTCAAGCACTTTCATATAACCAGTCTCTGCCGTTAACCCAGTCTCAGCCCTATTCTCAGTCGCAGCCTGTTTCTCAACAGCAGTTGCAGCAACCTCAGCATCAGCAAACTCACACTCAGATGCAGCAACTTAATGCCCAACCTTATCCTCCTTCGCAAACCCAAGCGCAAACCCAGCATTACCCCTATCCACATCCACAATCTCAGGTACAAGCACAACCTCCTTTGCAACAGAATTTACAGGCGTCTGCTCATCCTCTGGCTCAACAAAATCAGTCTATGAATCCTAGTGCCCAAATTCAGACACAGAATGCTGTAACTGGTTACCAATCATATCCCCAGCCACAGCCTCAACCTCAAATGCAGGTGGGAGCTGCACGTCCAACGCAAATTCCTGGTGCCCAGCCTCAGTACCCAGTGCAAATGCCGGGGAATTTCCCTCAAGCTTCTCAGATGTATCCTTCTCAAGCCTATCCTAACATTACAAGTCAACAGCCAGCTCTGTCATCTGCACTAGTTCAACCTCCAAGCAGGCCTCCAGCACAGCAACTGCCTGTTCATTCTCATCCGCAACAGCCTGGATATCCGGTTCAGCAGCGTCCTGGTGTGCAGGCTGCACAACAGCAGTATGGACAGCAGCAAGCTTTTCATGGACATGGTTTTGCACAGCCACAACCACAACCACAACCACATCCACAACCACATCCACCTATGACAGCTCAAGCACAAGCCCAAGGTCCTCCTCAACTGACGCAGCCACCTCAGCAGAATTACGCACCAGGGTATGGTGTTCAACCTAATGTTGCTCATGGTTATGCCGCTCGACCAGCCACACAAGGAACGGGTAACCAAACATATGCTCCTGCTGTTGGACTTACTGGTTTGGGTCAGGTTAGGCCCTCCCCTGTAAATCAGGCTAATTCAATGAGAATGAACAATCAGCTTCTTTCTGAACAGCAGGCTGGTCAATCCCAACAATCTTTAAGAGCTACAGGTGGTGAAAAGACTCATGATCAGATGTTGGATAATAGCATTTATGATCAAAACAATCCGAACAAGGAGGCTAGAGATTTATCTAGGTTTAAAAAGGATGAAACTAAAATAAAATCAGAAAGTGCTTTAGATGGTGGTGCTGATGGAAACAACAGGACAGGACCAGTTACAGAGCCTAAGGTATCGGAAAATGATGTTCAGGATATCAAATCGAGGATCAAGGCAGATGGATTTGAGGGTGTATCAAAGCCGTCACCTGGTGCAAATTCAACCAAAAATGGTGCTCAGGATCTTAAAGATGTCGAGAAGAAGGCTGAGGTGCAGGACTTAAAGCATAGAACTAACGCTGGAGCTAGTACAGCTGCACCAGCTTCAAATTCTGGTACAAATTCATTTCCTTCTGCTGGCCAGGGAAGAAATCAGCTTCAAGTAATGCAGTATGGGCCTTCAGCACACCTCGGACCTGGTGGTGCATCTATGCCACAATCTACGCTTCATCCTTATAACACCCAGAAGCCAACAGCAGGACATCATACTAATCAACTGAGACCACAAGGACCTGGACAAGCTCCTCCAAGACCGCCTTTCAATGCACCTGAGAATTCCCAGCCCCCTCTTCATGAGCAACCCCTTGGTCCTTTGCCTCAAGAAAATGCATCAGCATCTTATGCTAGAACTGGAAATATGGGCTATCATCAAGGTAATATGCCTCCTTATCAAGGTGGCCAATCGCAGAATCCTCTTGGCGAACCTTTTGTTGGACCCTCATTTGCTGCTCAAAGGCATGGTGCACTTGATTATCATGTTGGTGCAAAGGGGAGAGAACAGGCTGATGTCGAGCACCGTCCTCCATTTCCAATGGAAAATGAAACATTTCCTCAGAGGCCTGGTTATTTTGATGCTAGAAAACCAGAGCCACTTCCTCATGGATCCACAGAAAGAGCTCCGTATGGGCCACTTCATCCTGGTTCTCACCCTGGGGCTGTGAAGTTTGGTGATCCTTCACCTCATGATTCTATATCTGCACCCGGGACGAGAGATGGAAGGGTGAATCTATTGCATGAAGAGCATTTGCAACACTTTCCTCATAGGGACTTTGAACACGATTTGAGGAAATTTCCAAGACCGTCTCATTTTGAAGCCGGACCATCATCAAAATATGGGACTCAATTTCCAACATCCGGGGCAGATCATGGTCCTCACGTATATGACAAAGGGCCACATAGATTTGACCGTAATTCTGGATTGAAAAAAGATTCTCCTGCTGGTTCTGGCGCTTCAAGATTGTTTCCTCCAAATCCTAATCATGTTATTGAAAAGGGCCAAGCTACTGGTTTTCCTGATGATAGCAGGAGAAGAGGAGATTTTGGACACCATCCTGAATTTCCTGGTTCAGCAACTGGTCCTGTTTTTGGTCGATCCCGCATGGATGGTTTGCCACTTGGAAGTCCTGGTAGGGAATTTCCTGGGTTTCCTTCTCGATCATTCGGAACTTATGGGGATGTAGGTGGAAATAATTTTCCTAATGAACCATTTGGGAAATCATTACATGATAACAGGTTTCCAGTTCCTCCTAATCACTTGCTTAGGGGTGAACGTGATTTTGCTGGTAATTTGCGTGCTGGTGAGCATTTGGTCGGCGGTCCTCATAATCCAGATATGCTCCCTTTACATCTACAAAGGGATCATATGGGTCCTCGGAATTTGCATATGGGGGATGTAAAAACATTTGGTTCATCTGGTGGCCATCCACGGATGGGAGAATCTCCCCTAGCAGAAAAGTTTCACCAACACCTGCCTTTTGGAGAATCCTTTGGAGGTGAGAAACCAGGGCGCCCTCTGATGGGTGAACTTGAATTTAAGGGTGCCTCTGGCTTTCAGCGCTATGCACGTGAAGGTGGTTTTTACCCTGTAAGTATTTCTGTTTTGTATTATTCTTAGGCATATTGGTTTTAGAAGATGATTTGTTTTTGGTAGCTTATTTCCCTAGAGGTACCTTTTTTTAGGAGGAGAGGGAACCCTTTGATAATCCAAGAAAGTGGATGCCTGGAAGCATTATGTGTCGCATTTGTAAGGTTGAATGTGGAACTGTGGAAGGTTTGGACCTGCATTCACAATCAAGAGAACACCAGAGAAAGGCGAGGGATATAGTCTTAAACATCAAACAGCAGAATAAGAAACAGAAGTAAGTTGCTATATGTGCTGTATGCTATTCTGCATTTGTTTGTCTGCTTTCCTTCTCGCTTGGATCTTTTGGGAAGAGGGGCCACTTTGGGTTGGATTTATATTGAGGATTTGTGTTAGCTGTTGCTATTTCTAGGCGTAATTTGTTGATTTTCTTTGTTGAGCAGGATGTTGAAAGACCCAGCTTCAATTCAAGGAAGAGATGGGGGGAGGCCCAAGAAGGCTGGCTTTCAGGGTCGTGGAAACAAGCGTTAAAAGGCGTGATGCTTGTTTTGGCTGACAAACAATCCAGTGATTTTGTAGCTGACTGTCTGCATTTTTTCCTTCAATATTTTGCATTTAGTGAATAGGTGATGCAGCTTTCCGTGTCTCTTTCTTTTGCTGGTTGGTTTATGCCAGTTTTGTTATTTCAGGTTGCTGATATGTTAGTGGAGATGGTATTTTGGGAGTATTTGGACTGAAGTTTCAGTGACAGTTAAGTTACTTTGTTTGACTTTGTGCTTATAATATTTTGGAGTTTAAATATGTTGGTGTGAAATTTTTTCACGACCCATCATTTAAATGCTAATCAGTCTCTTTGCTGAAACTAAGTATCTTTTTTCCCTTTGTTATGTTGCATTTGTTTACGCTTTTGTTAACTACATTGCCACGTTTTTCCTTCCACTTTCTTTTCATAACCGTAGAATAAAAACAAGGCCGCATGGCATCGCATCGGCCGCGTTGTAAAGGTTTTCAAAACAAACGAACCGATATTTCTCGCGTTGTAAAGGTGAAAAACCGCGTTTTGGGCAGCATTAAGGGATATCTTATGGTTTCGACCGATATTTAGACGATATGATAACCGCATCACTCCCGTTACCGCATCACTCCTGTTACCGCATCAGCGTTCTGTTACCGCGGTTGCAACCGTTACTGCATTTTTACGCGATGTTCATAACGTCATTTTTCTGTAGATGGGTACCATCTCTGGCTAATCACATTTTTGGAAATAATGGAATGTTTCCATTCTGTTACAAACTCCATTCTGCCCAAATGAACATGCTTTTATCATGGTCATAATTACAAGTTTCTTGTGTCTAGTCAAAAAAAAATGTTTCTGGGTTTACAGTGCCATTTTGATGTGCAAAAAGGGTAAAGGATGGTGTTTGGAGAAAGGGGGATAATGGGGGTATATAGGGTAAATATTTTTGGGAAGATACATTGTGACTGCTGCATATTATTTTGTGATTTGAACTATACTTTGGAGGTTGAAGTATTCATAGATACCATCAATATTACTTGGTATATTCTGTTATGATGTGTTGTAGAACTCAGAATCGTTTATGTAATCTAACAAGGGATGAAGAGACTGGACAAATGAATTACTGATCCCTTGGGATTGCTCATTGGTTTATCTGAGCTATCGTATGTCATATTCTGATTTCTGTGTACGTTTTTATAAGGTAGAAAGTATGATGCAATTTGCTAATAATATTTTAGCTTAATGTTTGAAGCCTCACTTTCATAGAAATTAGATGTCTGAAAGCCTACATCTAATGATATTGTGAGTTTCTATCAACTTGTTTTCCAAGAAGATTGTTCCTGCTTGGATATATTATGGGGGTGACAGACTTGGCTGTTTTAGGTGCAACTGTGCAGGAGCCAAAGAGTACACCGTGGGTACTGTTTGTGGGACGCAAAACCACAGTTAGGGACCCACTGAAGGACTTGTGATGTTTGGTTCAACGGTATATTAATAGTAGTACTATCTGAGAAAGTGCTATCTCTATTTCGGATAATCATTACCAAAGAATCGTCTAGGTTATACTTTATTTTGGAAGTTGGTTTAGATGCTTCTAAGCGTGGATGATGTTCTATCTTGTTGCTTTTTCGGAGAGGGAATTTCATTTATTACTTGTTATGTTCATTAGTCAATAATAAGGTTATTAATAGCTATGACTTGATGATTATATTATAGGTACTATTATATTAGTTATTATAATGATATTTAATAATTTTTTAGGGATAAAAGCTAGAAATTAAATAATTTTGTTTGAAAAATAGTAAAAAATGACGTACCTGAAAACTCGAATCCGCATTCATATTTGATATTCGTACCCAAGTCAAGGAAAGATAGTGTTTAAGTAATGTGATGTAAAAAGATTCTGTAGGAGAAACTGTAAATGAAAAATGAAATCATCAAATAAGGATGAGGGTGTATATCTAATGAAAGTAGAACTCATCATCTTATGAGGGGTGCTACTTTATTAGGAGGGGTTAAGGGGACATAGGCCAGTGCGTTTGCTTTAGATTTTAAGCTGGGATTCTCTGTTTATGTTACGTGCTATACCTTTTCGTATTGAAATTTGAAAGGAGTATTGTGTTCAATTTGATTCTTTTAAATACATGGATTTTTTTGAATTGCCTATGAAGTTGCATAGAAAGCTTGTATATTGGGGTTATCTTATGATGAAATTTTGATCAAGAGACCAGTGTAGTAATGCTTTGTTATTATCAATTTCAACATGCCCTGGTTGGGATTGTAGGGGCAATTGGTTAGAATCCTCTTTGGCTTGGAAATATCCATTTTGTTTGGTCATATACTCGTATCTGGTGTGTGTGGTCTGGGATCTTTATGAATGGAAGGATAAAATGCTAATGCATTAAGTTGATTCTAAGCATTAACTCTTAGCATCTCGTCTTTCGATAGGTTTGACTTGCTATTTGTAAGTTATGATTTAAGACTAATCCTCAACATTACATAGTAAATTGGTAATAGTGTCTGAACTGATTCTTCTAGCTCTTTACTGATTATAATTGTACTACAAAAAAATTTCAGCTTAGCTAGTTCTTCATACGTCGGCCAACCATTGAGCCTGTTGGACTTGTGCTTTATTAACCATTGGCACCTGAATTTTACTAATTAAAATTTTATTTGACTGTGCATAAATGTCTTTAACTAATTAAAGCTGTTTTTCCTGATGAAAATTGATATATACTGATGAAATAATATAGAACTTGATTTCAAATTAAGAACAGGGCCTCAGGCTTGAAGGGGGCTGGTGTTTTTCATCGGGAATCGATACAAAGCTAATTATTCATGTAATCCTCTAGTGTACATGCTTTTTTTTTTTTTTGATTTTTTTTTTTGATTATGTCTAGTGTACATGCTTGTATGGGTGATATTTATGGCTTTGATCTTTTATGGCTGTATATGTTGGCATGGTTTACTATAAAATTTTGAAATAGATTTTGAAGTCTGAATACTAGCTCTGAAGCTTGTATTGTACTTGGTCTGAATTCTGATTTAAGTTGTTGAAATAAATGGGCAGAGCTCCAGAGTAAAAGTTAAAGCCTGTAGTTTTCTGAATAGAGCAATTGAAAACACAAGTTTTTATTTTTATTTTTTTTAATTTTTTTTTGAAATCATACGAGACAACAATTGCTGGTATTGTGAATGTGTGACACTCTAGGGAGATGAACTTTGTAATGCAAGGTCTTGTCATCAATTGGAGGATCGACCTGCAGTTCCGGGATTTAGATTCAAAACCACGGGAGGGTAATAGGATGGACTGTTGATGACCTTCGGTTATTCTTGTGATGCAACATGTACTCTTCTTATCTGGGGGAACGTGTCAATTCTGGGCTTTAGGGTCAAAAATTGCTAGTATAATAGGGTGGGTTATTAAAAGTAATTTTGAGAGCATTCAAAGCATTGATTGAAACGTGAGATGATCATGAAAGTCAAGATTGTTAAATTTGTTGCTTTGAAAAGTGTGTACGTTCACCAAATAGTGTCCACAAATTGTAAAACTTGATCTTCAGCTCTTGTACCATCGCTTCAAATGAACTTAATTATTGTTGTTGGTTTTCCTTAAAAGACTAAAATTACATCAGTGCATTTATCTTCAAAAATGCTTGATTATTTTAGGTAGGGCTAAATCTGGTATAGAACTGTATAAACTAATTTGAATTGTGCAAGACTTATGAGTTTCAGGTAGGGCTAAATCTGCTATAGGTCTTGTTTTCCATAATGGTCTTTGAGAAATATGACACCTTTTCAAGCATTTATTATTTTAGGCTGCAAATAATATTGATTTAGGTTTCTTAGTTGCAAGATCTTTCGCTTTGAGCCGTTGTAAACTAGCTGCAACATTTCCTTATATGTTAAGCACTTAGTTATCTGTCTTAAAACATAACTTCATCTTCTTCATATATCCTACTTAAATGTATTTACACTATTCCTACAAACTAATGAATTCTAACTATGAATTTAAATAAATTTCTAGTACTTAAATGCATTCACACTGTGCATTCCATTAACTTAACACTACTCTTACTTTGGGTAGTGCTTTTTTTTTTTATTTGAACTTTGAATATGAGGCTTTGTATTCAATATGGAATATTTTCTTCATTCCATTTCTAAGTTTCTACTGTTAATTATAGGTTTGAATAGCATTTTACATGTTATGAGGCTAGTGCTCAAGTTGATTATTGTTTCTGGCTGAATTTTTGTCCTACCATAGATGTTTTCAAAGTGAACCTGTCTTTTTCGGCGATGCTGACAAGGAAAAGGCTGAAAAGCAGAAAAGTTTTACCTTGCAGTCTTCTTAGAGTGTGGTAAGATCATGTCCAACCACAGGTTTTATGGGCAAACTTATGCTTATTTATAATTCAAACATTTAAAATAATCATTTGCTGTTGTATTCAAGGTTTCTAGTTGATATTACTTTAGCTTTTTATAGTTTGATTTTTTCGAGCTATAGGTCCCCAAGCTAAAATATCATAGTTAATCACAACCAATTATGTTTCTCACCATTTTATTCATGATTTAGATTACCATTTTCATAATTTATTAGAGGATACTAAGTAAGTTACAGTTAAGAACATCTCACAAGGGATTCTCTCGTTTGTGGTCTATGTTTGTATGTGTTAAGTACTGTGGTTATTGTCAAAGGATCACGGTGCATCAAGATTTGCTGTGGTTTATCGCAAAAGCGATGTTCGCTGTGTTTTTGGATAGCTAGAATTTGAGATGAGTACCTAGTCGGTGTTACAGTCCTTGTTTTAAAATGAGTAGTGATTATTTTTCACTAGAATTTTGTACTATGAACGCCATATGGTGTTGATGGGCTTGTTTCAAAATATAAGAATGGTTGTCTCTTGTTAACCTGATTGCATAACTAATAATGGTAGGCTTTGGGTTTATGCTGGGTGGGCTATAATTAATCCCTCTAGTACTTTATTGGTTTGGGTTATATTTTTTGTGGTGCTCGATGTTTCACTTTAGGAGAAGGGGCGAGGCAAGGTTAGGATCATTGTTACCTAGATTGACATTAGGTTTCGAACGGGGAACGAGAAAAAAAACAAGGAACAAAACCTCATTTGACTTAATAGGGTAAAAGATATAATATGTATAAACAATATATTTGAAACAAAATAAAATTAATATGATTTTTTTGCTTTAAGAAATTGTATACAAGTGGAATTTTTAAATTGTATACAAGTGGAATTTTAAAAGTTTTCTAGGCTTCATCTCGCTTTTTCCTCCCTTTTTTCATAAATTTGTAAATTGAGGCCAAAACACCTTTAAAAAAGGTCTTCTAAACCGGGACGGGAAATTGAGCGATTTGGGTTGTGTTTTGTGCTGATTGGGGTCGAAGTACAGAAGTTCCTGGGTTGCGGAACGTGGCTACGTCCATGGTTAGGATGCTTTATATTTCCGGTAGAACTATTAAGAGATATTCTACGCTAACTAGAGAATTACTGTTGTAAAAACATTCTCGCTAAGGTGTTGCTGAAAGTTTCAGCTGAAAGTTTAAATATTAACCTAGAGTTCCTATAAATTGAAAATATGCTTCTATTGGAAGAAAATAGATACAGTTGGAATGTCGACCATCTTACTTATGTTACTGTCAGTGTTTTAGAGTAGTAGTTGGAGAAAATGGGGAAAAGAATAGGGGTGCACATATCTGTGGAATTGAAGTTTCTGCATTTAAGCTGGTTTTGCATTTATTTGCTTGTTTCTAATGCAACTAATGTTAACTGTTAGGATATATTTCATTCCCATTACGACCCTGATGTGCATGTATATCTTTTGTATTGAGATTATTGCTACTAGGCTATGCGATAGTTCAAATTAATCACGTGACACTATTCCAATGGAGGTATTATGTTATTGGAGATTGATTTTTACTATCAGCTTATCTTTGATATTTCTTTCGTTCTTATTCCTGCTGAATTGGTGCAGCTTTATACAATCATTAATGGCTAATGTTTATGGTTATGAGAGTTTGAGGAGTAAGAATTGTAGAGCTTAGATCTGGTGATAGTGGGACTCTTGGCTTCTTGTTGGTGTTGCTTTTTTCTTGCCAATTTCTTTCTTCACTTTCTCGCCTAACATAATATTTTAAGAACTGCTCATGCATTGAATAGTTACTAAGACCAACTATGTTTGTTGGTTTTAACTTTACAAGGCAGTTGACGAGGCTTGTACCAAATCAAAACACGCAATTTGCAACCAGTTCTACAAAATGTTCTTTGATATTCTTTTACTTGTCCAAATTCCAAAGTGTATCAATATCGAACTGTGTTGAAGGGTTTATTTTTCTTGTTCCAGCCAATTGTCATTATTGTTTAGAGAACTGGCTTGAGCAGTAACATGTATGTAATAACAAATTTGA
The DNA here is from genome assembly GCA_019425755.1 of Amaranthus cruentus. NCBI lineage: Eukaryota > Viridiplantae > Streptophyta > Magnoliopsida > Caryophyllales > Amaranthaceae > Amaranthus > Amaranthus cruentus. The sequence goes on from CM033464.1 coordinate 10,891,374, forward strand.
TATCGAGGAGAAAAATAATAGTTAGAGTAAATGTATAGGAATGCAAGAAATAAGCACGTCGGGGTTAAGTATTTTTTGCCAAAGCATGTATGTGGATAATAAGTTTGTAGCATCCTAAAATATTTTTTTTGGAAGATACCGGATTCACATTAGTAGGTTAATTTTGCTCCAAAGTGCATGTAGTGCACAAAGGCCAAGGTAAAACAAACATGGAGTCTGGGATTAACTGTTGGAATTCATATTGAATATTTTTTTTAGCTATTTATGATCGTCTGATCTTATGTATAACACTTACTAGTGGTTGCTTGTTCTCTTTTGATAGAAAATTTACCTTCCTAGATATGTATTTAGAAATTTTTTTTGAGAAGGCTCAAGTGACCTGTTTATTAGAGTCTAGGAACCATTCCAAAAATAGAGTCCATGAATAATTTAGATGAGGATTTGCGTAAATGGCATAGGAAACTGGAACTGTGACATAGGATTCTAGCAGACACTTTTGCGTAGATGTCCTAAGGATTTTTCTTGTATAATATTAGTAGTTGCACGAATCATAGCAGTCAAAAGCTTGGAAGGTTATTATTCCCATGTAGGAACACTAGTGCGTTGTAGGAATGTCTTTTCTAATTACTGTATCTTACATTCCACTTTCTGTAGTCATAGACGCTTCTTTTCCGCTGGCTTAGACAAACTAGGTGCGAGATGGTAATTTTGATCTATTATAGATTTATTGTCGGTCCATAAGTGCAGCCCATAAGGAGGAGGGTGACCGGTAAATTAGTGACAACCAACTTCGTAAAACTAAAGTCACATCCCCCTGATTATGAACCAAAATTCTTTTTTCGTTGGGGTGTTCTCTACTTAGCGGTGCTGCACTTCTTAGCTATGGGTGTAATGAAAATTATGCAAAGGTTGCTAGGTTGTGATCCAAAAGCGCGTAGCTCACTGTTGTAGCTTATTTTTTAGGGTTTAACTTCCCATTGATAAAAGAGAAAGTTTTGTATGAACTTGGTCCGTACAATTTTAGTGTGTACCAACCTTAAAAATATTAAAATAGTAAGTATTTTTATTTGACAAGTACAATCAAGTACAATCATTGGGAAATACTTGTTATTATTAGGTTGGTACATATTATAATAGTGTGGACCAAGTCTATGCCAGACTATTACTATATAGGAATATCAATGGCTTCAGCTTAGCTTCCTCGGGGTTAAACCATGTCACTATTTTCAAGACTGAATTACCATCTTTTTTAATAGAATCTGTAGGTCTCTTCACATATCATATAAGCTGAAGTTATTTCTGACTCATGATAATTAGTTTTCCCAAGCTTTGTTGAAGCATGAAATTTTATGTGGAGAGATGGAGCCACATTTGGTTAGTCATGACTCATGATAATTAGTTTTCCCAAGCTTTGCTACTTTTTATTCTTTTCTATGTGCTTCTTTCCTCTTTTCAGTTTCGGATTTAGTATCTAACATATTAAAAGGTTTGAGCATTCTTTGACTTTTGCCTATTATTTGACCCAAAGGTATGATATTGCTAACAATAACAGTTATTTTGCAGTGTTTTTTCGTGTATTTTTTTTGATAGGTGTTAACAACTGAAACCCAGCACGTTTTTTGGAGAGGAGCTTGGTATATTCTCTTGGTTTCTTGATCTCGAGTACCTTACGTTTTGCTTCTATTGAGCCTTGGTCTTGCTTTGAATTTGGTGGTAATTTTTTTTCTCTACTTTGGTAGATGTGTGCTTATTGCTATTTGTATGGGCTGACCAAGTAATTTAAGTTCTATTCAACCCCGAAAAAGTAAATAATAGTGATAAAAAATTCAAGTTTTATATTACCTGGTTTTTCCTATTTAATTTTCTCCTTGGAATTTCAATCTCTGCTAGTAATTGCATCATATATTATTGAATAGAGAATATCATATTTCCGGACGTTTAAGCCTTAGGATACAACTTGCCATAAATTCTGAATGAAAGCAGAATTATAATGTTTGATTTCGGGTGAGGATGATTCTCTACATGTAAGGAGGGATAGGAGAATTAATATTCTTGTAGATGGTGAGAATTGAATTAATATCATATGGGTGGAAGTGAAAGCCTTCAATCATTAGACCAAACTATGATTTTCTCGTGATTTATTTTCCGAACAGACTTGAGCACAATTTAGGCTGAAGAAATACCTCTTGTTGCAATGTAATACGATCGTAGTAAAACATATCTTATCCCGAAGTTTCAATTGTAACAAGTTCAGTTCTATTGAGGTTTGGGGAGATAAAGTGAATTGAGTGATTTGTGCAAGTTTTTATCTAGGGAGGGGCAAAGTTGGATAAAAAACCAAGATAGTGGTTACACAATGAAAAGAAAGAAAGGGTGGTAACAAATGTGCAACTGGAGCCAAATTAGACATAATTGGCAGTTATCAGGCTTAATCTGTAATTTGATTGTGAGTTGTGAATAACCTCTTAGGTGTACCTTGCCTTTGATACATTCTGATAGGATGCAGCTGCTCCTATAGTGTAATTACCTAGAATAGGCCTCACACTTTGATACCTTTGCTTGTGAAATCAGAATTAAGAACAGAGAAGAAGAGGGAATTGTTTATTTTTATTATTATGATCATCAAATGAGTTTACAAAAGCTATTTATAATTGTGAAGGGAAAGTAACTAACAATGCTTCTTAACAAACTTTCCCGCCAAAAATAACAACTTCCAACTAAAACTCAATTAACATCTTAACTACTTTAACGATATCGTAAGCTCTAATTAGTGACTTCTTTGCCCTTAATGCTACATCATTACTCCCCCCTTTAAGAAACTTGCCCTCAAGTTTCGATGGAGAAGGTGGGAAAATGTTGTTGAAACCATTCAGCTACCACCCAAGTAGATTCTTCACTAGGTACAACAGTCCACTTAACCAGGAACTGTGTTTGTGCACTATTAGCAACCTTGTGGATCCTTCTATCCAATATGGCTTCAGGGGTTCTGGACCAAGCATCATGAGGGTCCACGCCAGTTAACCAAGCAGGAATGTGAGTTGCTTGAGGAAGTCTGCTATGAAAGGCTTTCAACTGGGAAACATGAAATACATCATGTATTTTAGCATCAGCTGGTAGTTTAAGCTTATATACCACAGTACAAATTACAGAAATGACCTGGAAGGGCCCATAAAACTTGTTAGCAACCTTCTGATGAACCCTGTGATGAACTGATAGTTGCCTATAAGGTTGAAGCTTCAACCACACCTAATCCCCTTGCTTAAATTGTCTATTTGTTCTGTGTTTATCAGCCTGACTCGTCATCCTATCTTGAGCCTTAGCCAAATTCAACTTAACTACCTGAAGCATGTTTTCCCTTCTGTTCAAGCTCCTATCTACAGCATCATTGGATGAACTACCAGGGAGATAGGGTAAATAAGTGGTTTGGGGTTGATTGTGATAATGAGTATTGTACCACCATTCAGCAAGGGGCAACCATTTACACCAGTCCTGGGGTTCATAACCACACATGCACCTCAAATATGAGTAAGCTTGTTGAAATTTTCCACAGCCTTATCAACTTTTAAATCCAAGAACCTGGTCCTCACAGCAGTGGTGAACTGCAACCATCCTACCTTGGGTTTAAGGGCTAAGTAACTAGCTGCCCAAACAACAACTTTATCCACCATGTACAAGGATGCTAAGTCTACCATTTGACTCTGAAGGATCTTGCACAACTCAAAATACTTTCCACACTTACAAATCCAATCATTAGGATTAGAACCATAAAACTTGGGAAATTCAAGCTTAGGAGCAAAAAATAAAGATTTTGTTCCTTCTTCATTCACTTTCACAGCCCCAGTTTGATCCAAGATTGGGTTTCTTTCATTGATCTTGGTGATCAACATGTCAATTTTGCTATTCAAATCAACTTTCATATTCTCCATTTGAGATTGCATTGCTGACACCTTATCATCCATTGCTTTAATTCGTTTGGAATGGGTCGTGGGCGCCAGTTGATTCAAGAAGGACAAGAACTTGCTATAACCTGCTCCAAGAATCAGGAAACAACAAGATAATTCCACGGGAGTGAATTGCTCTGATACCAATGATAGGATGCAGCTGCTCCTATAGTGTTATTACCCAAAATAGGCCTCACACTTTGATACCTTTGCTTGTGAAATCAGAATTAAGAAGAGAGAAAAGATTAGAGAAGAAGAGGGAATTGTTTATTTTTATTATTATGATCATCAAATGAGTTTACAAAAGCTATTTATAATTGTGAAGGGAAAGTAATCTAACAATGCTTCCTAACAAACTTTCCAGCCAAAAATAACTTCCAACTAAAACTCAATTAACAGCATCTTAACTACTTTAATGGTATCATAAGCTCTAATTAATGACTTATTTGCCCTTAATGCTACATAACTTTCGTTTAGTGATGAGGCGACCTTTTAAGAAAGATTTATTCTTGGGTTGTTGCATTAATATTTGAGAGTATATATGCTCGTGTATTGAATTATTTGATTGAGGATTATAGATGTTTTGGAAGTGCACTTGTTTGAAAGATTTTTTTCCCCCTTTTCTTGGATTGTTGCGATATTGCTGTGATATTTAATGCTGAGTATTTATCTCATTCTTCATCCTCAATGGGTCTAAAGGTATACAATTTTTTTAATTTCAGATTATACTGAAATATGTTAAAATTGACAAACTAAAACACGTGTACTTATAGTTATATGAAGTTGTGGATGATTTTTGATATAAAGTGTTAATTGGAATCCGGAAGTAATCATTTTGTTATCAATTACAAAGGTAATGTTGGGTACAATTGACCCTAAAATCCATTAAAAGGAAAGACTGGGCAAGGGGCATTTGATGATATTAGTAATGAAATTTTTAAGAGTTGATTGGTCTAGAAGTGTACCTAATTGAAAATACAAGGTGTTCCATGATTTGATAAGCTGGTAACAGCCTCAGGTATATTGCACCCAAGTTTTTAGAAGAGTAGTGTTGTATCTATTTTCTGTTTTCAAAATATTTTCCCAAATTGAAAATACAATGTATATTGCTCAAAGATTAGAAATAGGAAAAATTGACTTTAATAATTCAACCTTTTGCTCATCTGCGGGGAATAATCCAACCTTTTTGATTATTTTCTAATAATCCAACGTTTTCCTTTAGTTCACTGTGTATCCAATCTTTATTTAAGTTTGCTAACATCATACACTATTATTACCTATTATTAGTAATACGGCATGTTGTGGGCAAATTTATCACAAAAGTTGGATTATTTGAAAATAATCCAAAGGTGGGATTATTTATAGCAAATAAGTGAAATGTTGGATTATTAATGTCAATTTTTCCTTAGAAATAGTGGAACTATGGATGATATTATAAGATAGGTATAATGTATGGATGATTGAAATATTTTTGTTAAAGAAAATTGAAGGTAATGTTTAAGATAGAAACTAAGTATAGCAATTTGTTACGAACCAAAGGAGTAAATTAAATAATTATGGTTAATGATTTGGCTGTAGATCTTTATTCTTTGTAATTGAAATCATATAAGTGATGATGACGGACAATTACCAATAGCCAAGATCACCTTCGGGTGTGAGAATACATTGATCAATTATGTATGACTTATAGTTTTTAGGCGATACTCCCTCTGTTCAAAAAAGTGTTTTTTAAGCCGTCTTAATATCCTTAATTATATTTTATCTATCCTATTTCTTTATTTGTCTATATATATATATATATATATATATATATATATATATATATATATATATATATATATATATTCGTAAAGTAAATAAAATAAATATTGCTTATTTGGTCGATCCTAGGTTTTTAGGGGTTTGGGTCGAAAGATTATTTATGGTTTCCTAAACTATTGTATATATAGAAAAGTTTGAACCTTAACATTAGATGAAAACTAAAATTTTTTAGGGCTCTGAACGTAGTGACGGCTTGCACTTGCTTATGGTCGGTCCTGCTTTTTAAACACTTACATATTTTTTTTCTTATTTCATTCGTACTTGAAATTATTTCTTTGACGTTAGAGTAATGCAATAACATAGTAACGACTAAGGTAACATTTTAAAGGTCAGTACTTTTGGAGCATAAAAGTAGAAGAAAAATTATGATGAGTAATGCATCTTTTTGTTAATTTTCTTACAATAATCTCCTATAAGTTTAATTTTTAACATGTTAGGGATATTGTAGGGATACATTCCTCAATTTTTTCAAATAGAAACATCATAAAAAGCGTGGTGCATTTGCTGTATAGTTTATGTTCTTTTTCAAAAGTGATTTATGTTTCGTTGAATATATCAGCTAGATTAGATAATTAAAACTCATTGGCATTGCAAGATTTTTGAAGTAGGCAAATTTCTAAATTGTTCGTAAGAATCATAAAAATAAAGTTAAGTTTGAAATGATTTAGGGATAAAGTCTATGATTAGAAAGAGTTTTACATATTAGGCATTGAAAGAGTTTTACCATGAAACGTTGATGGAAAATTTCGATGGTAAGTTTAAAGATTACGGTCTAAGGCCGGAGATACTCATTGCTAGCAGAATTGAATGATTTTAAAAAAATACTACCTTAATTTTATTATACTTGTTATTAATAGTGATATTTTTCCATATAATATTTCACAATTGGGTGTGAATACCGAACGGATAAATTTTCAAGAAGTGGGGATAAAGATGCTATTGTTGTTAACTTTAGAATATTTTAGAAATCCAACCAAACATGATTTGATCTAATTCAATTTGATCCTATATTCTGAATTTAAATAAAATTTGGAAATTAATGCTATTACCTTTAAGTTCAAATCTAGAATTTTTTAGTTCTTATTTGGAAAGCTGTTTTGGCTGCCCATTGTATGAAAATTAAATTCTAGTCTTTTTAATTACATAATAGTGTGTAGATGTCTTACAGCACCGAGAAGATATTAATTTTGCTAAAATAGTCAATAGTATTAAACTTATTTCTATTTCAAAGCCATCAAAAAGACCCCTTCGGAAGAGGTTGTATTAAACAATAATGTCATAAAAGAAATGTTTTATTGTTAGATCTCCTATTAAATGATTGTGATGTTTTCTATTTAGAGTTTTGTTTAGTTAAAATTGATATGCATTTGATAGAATATTACTCTATTGTAAATATAGATAACTTTTTTATTAATTCATTATTAAGTTTATTTACAAAACTCGACACCACTTTGTATTTAATTTTTGTTTAGTTAAAATTGATATGCATTTGATATATATATATATATATATATATATATATATATTGTTGGCCCATTTGAGTTTTGATGATGACTTAACTTTAATAAACAAACATATTACGTTTTGAGATTGTTTGATAGGTCATATATCCGATTGTCATGATCGTCGATGGTGCCTAAGAAGGTTGTGCAAAGAGCATTGAATGTTGAAGTCAAAGTCCAAGTCAAACATTGAGTCACATGGACCAGTTCCAAATTGGTCAAAATCGAAGACTGTCCAAAACAGAGACAATGCAGTGTTCCCAGCGCAACTGGTCAGAGAAATGGTCAACGAGATACTAAGAAAATAAATTATTATTTTTATTTCTCTTTTTTAGTCTTGTTGTACGGATGAATTAATCTAGGATGCACAAGGGAATTAATTAAGGAATTAAGATAACTAACTCCTAAAAAGACTCCTTAAAATTAGGTTCTTGGCTATTTTTAGCTAGAAGACAAAAATAAACTTGGAGTAACCTCCAAGTACTCTTAACGGATAATGCCCACCGATCCCACATCATTAAAACATGGGTTTATGGGTTTAAGAGTTCTCATAATTATCTATATATAATATTTTGCAAACCGGCACAAATTGGTGATCATTTTCGAGAAGAAATATTTTTCTGAAAATATTTGTGCCCAAATTTCGTGAGTTCAAAAATTAAGAAAAGGAGATCTTGAATGTTTTTAAAGGCTTATTAATTCCAAGATCAATTCCTTGTGCTATTCAATAGTTGTTCTTCCAAATTTAGATAAATCTTGTACGGGTTTATTTGAGAGAATTTGTAATTAGACTTGGGTGAGTCTAAAGGGGAAGTGAGAAAGAGAAGAGAGAAAAAGAAAGAGAATAGAGAAGGAGAATAAGAAAGAAACCGAGAGAAGAGAAGTAGAAGGAGAAAGATTTTGTGTAATAAAGAATTCAATTACATAAAATAATAGAGAAGAGAAATCCCTAGAGGGTCGTGGTTCTTATTCCCACGTTAAAATCTTTGTGTTTCTTTAAATTTTCTTTATTTTGTTTTGAGTATTTTCATTATACAAAATTCCGCAAGAAAAGGGCGAAAATACTCCATAGACAACCAGTAACAATTCACCCCCCCTCTTGTTACAGTTCATTGTCTCTACGTGTTTCTACAATTGGTATCAGAGCCCTGTTCCTCATAAAATCAGGAAACCCTGAGAGCCGTATCTTGGTACTTTAGAGATGATGAAAATGAACGAGCGTATGGAAGAAGGGTACTCTACTCAGAGACCACCAATGTTCGATGGCAAATTCTATACCTATTGGAAAAACAGGATGGAGATCTTCATCAAAGCCGAAAACTATCAAGTTTGGAGAGTCATCGAAGTTGGAGATTTTGAGGTAACAACTACCAACTCCAACAACGAGACTGTTCCCAAACCTATTACAGAATACGAGAAGGAAGATTTTCAGAAAATGGAGATGAATGCTCTTGCGATCAAATTACTTCATTGTGGGCTTGGTCCAAATGAACATAATCGCATTATGGGTTGCAAATCAGCAAAACAAATTTGGGATCTGCTGGAAGTTACCGATGAAGGAACAAGCGAAGTCAAGCGTTCCAAGATTGACTTGCTCATGTCCAAATATGAAAGATTTGTTATGGAACCTAAAGAAAGCATTCAAGAAATGTTTACTAGGTTCACGAACATCACAAATGAGCTAGTCTCCCTTGGAAGGCTTATTCCAACTGATGAACAAGTACGAAAGATCCTAAGAAGCCTACCTCAAGATGATCGTTGGAGAGCAAAGGTCACAGCCATTCAAGAATCTAAAGATTTTACAAAGTTTAATCTGGAAGAGTTGGCTGGTTCCCTAATGACTCATGAATTACATCTGGGAACAGCTGACAGTTCCAGGAACAAAGGTATGGCTCTGACAGCAAACGATCAAGAAGATTCAGAAACTGATGAGGAAGAGACAGCCATGCTGGTACGTAGATTCAAGAAGTTTTTCAGGAACAACAAATACAAAAATCAGAGAAACAACAAAGAAAGAGGAACTTCGAATTCCAAAACATATGAATGCCACAAATGTGGAAGTACCGAGCACTTCATCAAGGAATTCCCACTGTGGAAGAATGAGAAAGCCAAAGGGAAAGCAAGAGAAACAGGAAGACAACCTACAAAAGGAAACTTCAACAAAACCGATTTTCGCAAAGCCATGATAGCTGCATGGGGAGAGTCCGAAAGCGAAACTGAAACCGAAACTCCAATTGAAGAAGAAGATGTAGCTAATCTCTGTCTCATGGCCACGCATGAAGAAAACTCTAAAGGAAAAGAGGTACAGTCTTCTGATCCATGTTCTGATTATTTATTTAAATTGGATAAACATAGATTAATTAAAATGATTTTAGAATCTCACGAAAATTTAGAAAAACAAACAGCCATCTGTCTCAAAACTGAAAAAGACCTTAAAGCATGTAAAGACCAAATATCCTACCTTAATTCGTTTAGATCCGATGTACAAAATCGATTCTTTGAATTGCTTGATAAAAATGTGATGTTAAAAGAAGCTATAGAGAAAGTTAAAGAAGAAAACATCATGTTAAATATTGAATTAAATCAACTTAAGCAATTTGAGATGGAAGTGGATTATGAAGCTAAGAAAGAAATTCAATATGTACTTTTTCAAATGAAATCCGACCTAGAATCCACCTTAAAAGAAAACGATCAACTTAAACTTGAATTAAATTCAAGAGATAAAGGGAAAACTAGAGAAGTTCCCAAATGGATTCTTAATGCTAGAACTAAAGGAACCGAAGGTCTAGGATATAACAAACACGATAAAAAGAAAAAGGTCTACGTTGATCTCCCAAGTAAAAAGGTCTGTTCCTTTTGTGGCAAAACTGGGCACCTGAAACATCAATGTTTAAAAAAGGAACAGCACAACAAAACGAACCAAATATATGTCGATAGGGTTTGGATAAAGAAATTTGATTCTTGTATAATCGACATGGAACCCAAGGATGGCTGGGTTCCACCCTCTAACAACTAAGTTCGTTTTGCAGGTTCTAGTGAGGGGGAACAGCTCATGGTATCTCGACAGTGGCTGTTCCAAACACATGACAGGCGATAGATCAAAATTTCTCTCACTAGAAGCCTATGATGGAGGAACTGTGACCTTTGGCGATAATATGAAAGGAGAAATCATTGCAAAAGGCAAGATAGGAAGGTCAAGTTCCCATGCTATAGATAATGTATTTTTGGTCGAGAATTTAAAACACAATCTTTTAAGTATTTCTCAATTTTGTGATAAAGGTAACTCTGTAATCTTTACTTCTGAAAAGTGCATCATTTCTAGGAACGACACAGGTAACACCATTCTGGAAGGAATCAGAAAAGGGAACACCTACATGGTGGACCTGCACACTGTTCCTAAAACCAGTTTAACATGTCTGAGTGTTATAGAAGATGACCCTCTTCTTTGGCATAAACGATTAGGTCATGCTAGTTTTTCATTGCTTAATACTTTACGATCTAAAGACCTAGTTAGAGGATTACCGTCCCTAAAATTTCAAAAGAATGAAGTGTGTGATCCATGTGCCAAAGGAAAACATGCAAGGTCATCCTTCAAACCCAAAAATGTCGTGACCACAACAAGGCCACTTGAATTAATTCACATGGATCTTTGTGGACCAATGAGAATCCAAAGTCGCAGTGGTAAGCGATATGTATTTGTTATAGTTGATGATTACAGTAGATTTACATGGACTTTATTTTTATGTAGCAAAGATGAAGCATTTGATGAATTTGTTGCATTTGCCACTAAAATTCAAAAATCTAGTAACAATCAACTTATCCACATAAGATCGGATCATGGTAAAGAATTTGAAAATTCAAAGTTTATGGATTATTGTAATTTGCATGGTCTAAGTCATAACCTTTCCGCACCTAGAACACCACAACAAAATGGTGTGGTCGAACGCAAAAATAGAACCTTAGAGGAAATGGCTAGAACCATGTTAATAGCTAGTGGTCTACCTAGAAATTTTTGGGCCAAAGCCGTTAATACTGCATGTTATATATTAAACCGAGTTTTAATTAGACCAATCACTTCTAAGACCCCCTACGAATTATTTAAAGGAATTAAACCTAATATTTCATATTTTCGAATCTTTGGATGTCGATGTTTTTGTGCATGTTAATGGAAAACGAAATTTAGGTAAATTTGATGAAAGAAGTGATGAAGCGGTATTTCTTGGCTATTCATCACATAGTAAAGCATATAGAGTTTATAATAAGAAAACCATGTGTGTTGAAGAATCTGTTCACATAATATTTGATGAAACTAACTTTATGACAAGTGAACAAGAAACGAGTGATTTTAAGATAGGTCTTGCTGATCTGGAAGATGATGAAAATATACAAAAGGAGCAAGATCTAACAGAACAACAACAAGGTCAGAATGTTGAACAAAATCAAGAACAGGAACCCAGGCGGATCGGAGCGACCTGCGTCCTAATCCGAAATTCCTACGAGCTCAGAAGAAATAATTGAAGTGAACCAAATCGAACCAAGTCAATGAGCCGCTTCACATCGTCTCCACAGAGACTTTGTTCCAAAGCCATGGAAACAACAAAAGTCACATCCACTAGACTTAATCATGCGACATGGGAAAAGGAATACAAACTAGGTCCCAAATGAGAAACTTCTGGCACACTTTGCTTTTCTATCACAATGGAACCCAAGAATCATGTAGAAGCTCTACAAGATTCGGATTGGGTGATAGCTATGCAAGATGAATTAAACGAGTTTGAAAGAAATAAAGTGTGGCACTTAGAAACAAAACCGAAGAACAAGAAAATTATTGGACTTAAATGGGTATTCAGGAACAAGCTGGATGAACATGGCACAATCGTCAGAAACAAAGCAAGGTTGGTGGTAAAAGGATACAATCAACAGGAAGGTATTGACTATACTGAAACTTTTGCTCCCGTAGCTAGATTAGAAGCTATTAGAATTCTTATTTCATTTGCTGCTTTCATGAATTTTAAATTATATCAAATGGACGTAAAATGTGCATTCTTAAATGGGTTTCTAGAAGAAGAAGTATATGTGGAACAGCCACCTGGCTTTGAAAACCCAATTTCTCCGGATCACGTCTACAAGCTTGATAAAGCTCTTTATGGGCTAAAACAGGCACCTAGACAATGGTACGAGAGATTATCTAAGTTTTTGATTGAAAATAAGTTCATAAGAGGTAAAATTGATAAAACCTTATTCTTTAAGAATAAAGGTTCGGATATTTTAGTTGTTCAAATATATGTTGATGATATTATTTTTGGTGCTACCCATGAATCGTTATGTAAGGAATTTGCTGACCTAATGAGTAATGAGAATTTGAGATGAGTATGATGGGAGAATTAAATTTCTTCCTCGGTTTGCAAATTAAACAAACTGCTAACGGTATCTTCATACATCAACAAAAATATATAAAAGAACTTCTAAAGAAATATGGACTAGATAATGCTAAGACAAACCATACACCCATGGCCACTAACATAAGATTAGATGAAGACTCTAACGGAATTAATGTTGACCAAACTATGTATAGAGGCATGATAGGAACATTACTATATTTAACTGCTAGTAGACCCGATATATCCTTCAGTGTTGGTTTGTGTGCAAGATTTCAATCAAATCCTAAAAAATCACATCATACGGCAGTGAAAAGAATTCTAAGATATTTAAAAGGAACTGATGACTTGTCCCTATTTTATCCGAAAAGTGATATCTATGACTTGAAAGGGTATAGTGATGCAGATTATGCAGGAGATCTTGTGAATAGAAAAAGTACATCTGGAATGGTACAGTTTCTTGGCTCTTGCTTAGTATCTTGGAGTTCCAAGAAACAGAACACAGTAGCTTTATCCACTGCAGAAGCTGAGTATGTAGCAGCAGCAGCCTGCTGTTCCCAAATGCTTTGGATTAAACAACAGCTAAGAGATTTTGGTATTAAACTTGAATGTGTTCCTATTTTTTGTGATAATACTAGTGCTATTTGCATTTCAAAAGATCCGGTGCATCATTCTAGAGTTAAACATATTCATATTAGACACCATTTTCTTAAGGACAATGTCGAGCATAAAAATATTATTGTTAAACATGTCAGTACTAGTGATCAAGTTGCAGATATTATGACCAAACCACTTCCAAGGGAACAATTCGAAAAGATGAGGTTGGAGCTGGGTATGATCAAGCTTCACTAAAGTCTAATGCTAGTATTCCTCCTCAAAACATCTTGAAAAATTGGAAGGGTTCAATCAGCCACAACAACCAAGATTGATTATTCAATCATTGCGAGATTTGGGTATGCTTCTATTTAAATGTACGTCTTAAACTTTATCTTGATTGCTTGCATGTTTGAACCGATTAGACCAAGTAGCATAAATTATTTCATATTATTTTATTTTATATTATTCCACATACTATAATTCATTTTTCAAAAAATTACAAAAATATTTTATTTTCCACAAATTCCAGCATTTTCTTTATTTTAATTTATTTTTGGTGAGCCAACTTATTTTATGAAATGGAAAACGGATCATCGAGGTGTTTCGGAAAGTAGTTATCTAAATCGACATATTCAACGAACTAAGCTTAATTAATAACTACCCCTTACACCTCCTAAACCGTCCAAATGAGAAGTAGTACAAACTCCTCACTTACCATCCCTTCACACCTTTATAAACCTTACACTCAAACGTCCCATCCATCACTCATAACCTACTCTACTAGTACTACACTTTGTAAACCGTCAAAATCCATTCAAAGATTACCCCTTCTAATCCCTAATTTCTCTCATCCTCACCATGAAAACCCCAAAATCATCCTCATCAAGCAAGAAAACGCCGAAATATTCTCAACCCAAACCATTACAAGTTCTTTATCCAGAGATACCACCCACATCATCTCAAGAACCACCACAAACGAACACCCCAAAACAGCCAATGCATGCCGGAGTCAAAAGAACTCGTGGTACCCCTAAGGACGCATCTTCATCAAAACCACCAAAAAGGATCAAGCAAGCTGACCCCGATAGCGCTGAAGAAGTGGCGAAGGAAATGTCAGTTGGGTTCGGGTTAGACAAATATTGGTATGACTCTACTTCTTTCCCCCAATTTCATGCTATTCTACAAAATCAGGGGTGGGAAAAGTTGATGTACGATCATTCATGCAACCCTATTTACCCCAATCTGATGCGTGAATTTATTCACAATTTTACTATTGAAAATGGAGTCTGCTCAAGTACTGTTAAAGAAATCAAAATTGAATTTAGTAGTTTGATGATTGGCGAATGGTTTGAAGTCCCTACTGCTGGTTTTGATACATATTATGTTGGGTCCAAAATTGTCTTTTCTGGAATCACTGAAAAAACCGTCCTGAAATTTCTTGGTCAGGAGGATAAGAAAAGATTTAGTCACATGTCTTTGTCTCCATTACATAAACTGCTCTACAATATTGCCCGTAGATTCATTTTACCTCGCAACTCAAAGCGAAGTGAAGTCAATTTACGAGATGCTACGTTGATTTATTGCATGGCTAACCATATCAAAATAAATTTTCCGTCATTGATGGTGTCTCATTTGTCTGAATGTGTTGAAAAGGGTCTCATGATTGGTTATGGAGGGCTGTTAACTTGTATTTTTAGAAAGTTTGGTGTACCACTTGAGGGTCTTCATTTCCCTATGTCTGCAAACAATCAAATAGGCGCTAAGTGCCTTAAAAATTTACATTTAAATGTGAATGAGAAGGGAATTTTAGAGGACCTCATCGATGTGGATGAGGTTGTTTCTAATGAAGAGGGAGCTGGAAATGAGGAAGAAGGAAAGGAAAAGAAAGAAAAAGAAAAGGAGGATCAATGTGCTGTTCCCTCTGCCGGTACTAAGGAGGCAGAGGTGAATGAGGAAAAGAAGGAAGCTCCTTCTGAGGGGGAAGCTTCAAAGGAGGAACTTGAGGAGGTTGACTCCAGTGATAGTTCAAGTGATGAGGAGGTAGCTAAACCGGTCAAGGAGGATCCACCAATCACTCCTAGGAAGAGTACGAGGCTTGCTTCTAAACGCTTGGTTGGTAAGGATGAAGAAACATCTACTCATCCCACCAAAGACACAATTGATGCCCCGTCTTCACCAAAACCAAAATCACCTACACCATCATCACCAATAGCAACTACACCACCACCATTTACATCACCACCATCTCCTACACCCACTGGTTTTGATGACTCTACTACTATCCCTCCTCCTCCTATTACCCTTGCTCATCTTTTAACAAAAATCCTTGATGTGCAGTCCCACTTATGCGCTTTTCAAAGTGAAGTTCGTGTCTCACTGTCTACCATTGCTGAGCAACTCACCAACATGGAAACACGTCTTGGTGCGAAGCTTGATACAGTGGAGGTGCAGACTGAATTTGTAGATGAGGAGACTGCTGACTGATCCCTCCTGCTTCTGTTTCAAATTAAGAATTTAATTTTTTGTTGTTGGCCACATCGTTTGTATTCACAAAACAATTTTTTTGTTTTTGTTAATGTACCAGCTGGGGTACAAAACAATTTACATTCATGCTTATGCTACTAACCCACTACTTTTAATCCTCCATCATATTCTTACTCTTTATTCCATGGTCTAATATGTTTGCTTGCATGCTTTCTCGATTTATGTTTGGGCATTTATTTTCTTAGTTTGCTGCTTACTATCTTAATCTGTCTAATGCTTGCCTTAGAGCTGTGGATTGATTTATATCCCTCCTTTTTGATTGATGCCAAAAGGGGGAAGAGTGGCAAACAAACTTAATTGAATGCTTGGCAAACAAACTTAATTGAATGCTTGTGAATGCTTACGTTCTTACCTATTCTTTGGATAATAGTTCTCTGTTTATGTTCTAGTATGCCTTTGATATGATCATGATTAGATTAGTTTATGAATTGGTTAACAGGTTATGAAATTGACAGTTGCTTGATACGAATTACACTCTTGTTTATCCTTGATTCTTACATTTCATAATATTTTGAATTACTTAGATTGTTGTTTACTTAGATTGTTGTGTTTCTTAATTCTATGTTTTTATATTTCTTAATTTATATGTTATTGATTTATAAGTTTTTATTTATGTTTATGTTTTGTCTTGTTTTAAATTTTTGTTAAAAACTGAAGTCATGTTTAACCACATGATTTTCGCCAAAAATTTTAAGAAGTAATATGTTTACATTAGAATTTGGTAAATTATTTGTAACGATTTAATTTACTAAATATGTTTGAACTTGTGATTAATCTCTAGCATGTTCAAAGTTATTAGTTTTTACTCTTTATTTTAACTAAGTTTGTTTATAAGTTTGTCATCATCAAAAAGGGGGAATTTGTTGGCCCATTTGAGTTTTGATGATGACTTAACTTTAATAAACAAACATTTTACGTTTTGAGATTGTTTGATAGGTCATATATCCGATTGTCATGATCGTCGATGGTGCCTAAGAAGGTTGTGCAAAGAGCATTGAATGTTGAAGTCAAAGTCCAAGTCAAACATTGAGTCACATGGACCAGTTCCAAATTGGTCAAAATCGAAGACTGTCCAAAACAGAGACAATGCAGTGTTCCCAGCGCAACTGGTCAGAGAAATGGTCAACGAGATACTAAGAAAATAAATTATTATTTTTATTTCTCTTTTTTAGTCTTGTTGTACGGATGAATTAATCTAGGATGCACAAGGGAATTAATTAAGGAATTAAGATAACTAACTCCTAAAAAGACTCCTTAAAATTAGGTTCTTGGCTATTTTTAGCTAGAAGACAAAAATAAACTTGGAGTAACCTCCAAGTACTCTTAACGGATAATGCCCACCGATCCCACATCATTAAAACATGGGTTTATGGGTTTAAGAGTTCTCATAATTATCTATATATAATATTTTGCAAACCGGCACAAATTGGTGATCATTTTCGAGAAGAAATATTTTTCTGAAAATATTTGTGCCCAAATTTCGTGAGTTCAAAAATCAAGAAAAGGAGATCTTGAATGTTTTTAAAGGCTTATTAATTCCAAGATCAATTCCTTGTGCTATTCAATAGTTGTTCTTCCAAATTTAGATAAATCTTGTACGGGTTTATTTGAGAGAATTTGTAATTAGACTTGGGTGAGTCTAAAGGGGAAGTGAGAAAGAGAAGAGAGAAAAAGAAAGAGAATATAGAATGATAATAATAAAGAAACCAGAGAAGAGAAGTAGAAGGAGAAAGATTTTGTGTAATAAAGAATTCAATTACATAAAATAATAGAAGAGAAATCCCTAGAGGGTCGTGGTTCTTGTTCCCACGTTAAAATCTTTGTGTTTCTTTAAATTTTCTTTATTTTGTTTTGAGTATTTTCATTATACAAAATTCCAAGAAAAGGCGAAAATACTCCATAGACAACCGTAACAATTCACCCCCTTTTACAGTTCATTGTCTCTACGTGTTTCTACAATTGGTATCAGAGCCCTGTTCCTCATAAAATCAGGAAACCCTGAGAGCCGTATCTTGGTGTATTAGAGATGATGAAAATGAACGAGCGTATGGAAGAAGGGTACTCTACTCAGAGACCACCAATGTTCGATGGCAAATTCTATACGTACTGGAAAAACAGGATGGAGATCTTCATCAAAGCCGAAAACTATCAAGTTTGGAGAGTCATCGAAGTTGGTGATTTTGAGGTAACAACTACCAACTCCAACAACGAGACTGTTCCCAAACCTATTACAGAATACGAGAAGGAAGATTTTCAGAAAATGGAGATGAATGCTCTTGCGATCAAATTACTTCATTGTGGGCTTGGTCCAAATGAACATAATCGCATTATGGGTTGCAAATCAGCAAAACAAATTTGGGATCTGCTGGAAGTTACCCATGAAGGAACAAGCGAAGTCAAGCGTTCCAAGATTGACTTGCTCATGTCCAAATATGAAAGATTTGTTATGGAACCGAAAGAAAGCATTCAAGAAATGTTTACTAGGTTCACGAACATCACAAATGAGCTAGTCTCCCTTGGAAGGCTTATTCCAACTGATGAACAAGTACGAAAGATCCTAAGAAGCCTACCTCAAGATGATCGTTGGAGAGCAAAGGTCACAGCCATTCAAGAATCTAAAGATTTTACAAAGTTTAATCTGGAAGAGTTGGCTGGTTCCCTTATGACTCATGAATTACATCTGGGAACAGCTGACAGTTCCAGGAACAAAGGTCTGGCTCTGACTGCAAACGATCAAGAAGATTCCCACTGTGGAAGAATGAGAAAGCCAAAGGGAAAGCAAGAGAAACAGGAAGACAACCTACGTGTTACAGTTCATTGTCTCTACGTGTTTCTACATATATATATATATATATATATATATATATATATATATATATATATATATATATATATATATATATAAAGGGGTAGGATCAAGTGAAAACTGAAAACCAGATAGAGGTATACATGTTGTAGCAAAATGGGTACATATTATTTTATATGGTGTACATATTTTTTGTGAAGAAAAAAAATTCATATAATTTACAAAATTGTCATCTGAATATGTACCCCTTAAATTTTTATTTCATTTGGTTTTCAATTTACATATAAGGTTATATGATTTTTTTCAAGTTTTTGAAACTCAAATTTGTTTTTGTTTTGTTAGATGCTTTTGGGTTTCAACTTTTGTACTCTTAATCTTAATGCCATAGTATCTTGCTTTGGGGATAGAATTAGGGAAAAACTGATATGAATCAATATTTCCTAATGAAAAATACTATTTTCATAAAGAAGGTTACTATACCCTCGAAAAAGATTACTATGTAGATAATTTTCTATAAGCCTATTAGCTCAATTTGGTTGAGCATTGTGTATTTGCGCTTACAATGCACAGGGGATGTAGGTTCAAATCCTACATAGGCTCCTACTTGTTGGGTTAAATTTGTTTATTCGAGAATATTGTGAAAAAACCAATGTAAAAGTATATTTTGCTTATGAATAACTAAGGGATGGTTAAGAAGTGAATATGGTGTAGATATTGTTTCTCAGCAGTTAGTGACTACTAATTTACTGTAAAAATTTTCCAGTTCTTGTGTTCTCTCTAGAAAGTAACAATGTTGTCTATAAGAAAGTAACTATGTTGAATAAGAAAGAAACTATATTGGGAAAAAAGTAATTATGATATATTGTGTGATATTATGAGAAAAAGTACAAAAAGATACAAATAAGAAGACAATATAAAAAGATAAAGTTACTATGTTTATAAGAAGATAACTATGACTAGGGATGACAATGGGTCGGATCTGGACAGGGTCTAGATGCACCCGGATCCATATCCGTTTTCATAGGTTAGACCCAAAGCCGTATTCGTATCCGCGGGTCTATATTTGTAGGATCCAGATCGGGATTCATGGATACTGCGGATCTAGTTTGTATCCGGGTCCAAAATGGTTTGGACTTATTTTGGCATACCCTAGGCTAGCTCTAAATTTTTCTGACCTGAGACCCTTTAATCATTTTATATAGAATTAATTGTGAATTACAACCTCTATGTTTAGGCCTTTCGAAAATTACAGCCGCAAAGTAATTTTTTTGCGAATTACAGCCACCATATTTTAAAAGTGACCACCATTTCGGCCAAATGACCAGTTATGACCGTTGACCACCAATTTTACCTTTGACTTTCATTTTTTCTGATTTGACTTTTTTTTTTGACTTTTCTTTTTTCTTTTTTCATTTAATTTTTTTCCTCATTCTCTCCTTCTTCTTCATATATATATATATATATATATATTTGTATATATATATATATATATATATATATATATATATATATATATATATATATATATATATATACATAAATATACATATATATATATATATATATATATATATATATATATATATATATATATATATACATACATTTATATATATATATATATATATATGTTTATACTATATATATATATATATATATATATATATATATATATATATATATATATATATATATACATATATATATATATATATATCATGATGAGCATTTGACAAATGAGCAAGAATATTTGACAAATGAGCATTGAATAGTAGAAACTGAAACTGACAAATGAGCAAAGAATTAAAACAATGGTAGAAACTGACAAATGAGCAAAGAATTAAAAGCTCAAAATGAGAAGTCACATAATCGAAAAACAGCACTTACACGAACAACAAGAAAACAACAAATGTATAAATCATATTCTAATATCAGTCACATTAGCAAAAGCAATGATATATCTACTTTTACATCACAAGACCAACACCTTACAACTCTATATAGAAAACAGCAACCAAGGCAAAATTAGAGCTGTTAAAGAGATTGACAAAGGTTAAGCTTATTTGCAATATGCCACTATGCGCTTTATCACCATCAACAAGGCACTTCTAGACCACAACTTTTTGGAAAACGTTAAGCTTATTTAATGTATCATTATACTTTGTTTGGACAATTTCTAGTATCATGATGACTCAATTCACCACAACCTCTACATAATCTCTTCTTTTTCTGGTTTTGTTCTGTAGCCTTTTCTTTTTCTCCCTTTAGCCTTTTTGCACTTCTACCTCTTGTTTCAACATTTGGCACATCAATCTCAGCCCCTTTCTCTTTTGATACATGAACTCCAGTCCCTTTATTCTTTGAAATTTTTGGAGGTTTGACAATTACTTCAGTTGGCACACTAGCTCCAATCAATAGCTCTATGTCTTGTCCTTTGTTGTTTGCACTTCCTGTTGTTTCATTATTCCTTGCAAATCTCTTAGCCTCCAAATCCTTTCTTATTCCTTGAAGATTCATCAAAAGATCTTGAATACCTTCATCATTGCTTTCTGCCAAACTTACACAAGTGTGTATCTCTGACCATAAATCATTTAACAATTTTTTCTTGTCAATCAAATTAGCACATTGCTCCAACAGGTTTCCACCCAAGTCAAAAATTGGTTTTTTCAGTGCCATAGTAGTCCATCTATGTATCATATACTGCTGAGGAATGGTTTCAATCCTTTTTGCTTTCCAAACCCAAATCATATGTCTACATGGAATTCCTTGTCTATAAAATAGCTTGCAAGAACATGTGGTGTCATAGTTAGTTGGATTAAACACAACATCAAATGTTCTAATTCGATTTCCTTCGCTTATTTTTGCAACTTCCAATCCATTTTCTTTCTTCAATTCATCAACACCACAAGAAAAACAAGCAATTTCAACCTCATTTTGAAATTCATAAAAGACAGAGTTAGTATATAAATGTGAGGCATGCTTTTCTATCCCTAGTGGTGTTTTGCACTCAGGATATTTGTGCTTTGAATCATTATCATTTTGACCTTGAGTGTGTCTCTGGGCATCAATTGCAGCTTCATACCTCAAGTAAAACTCGACAAGTGACACATGCGGATTGATAAAGGAGCAGAAAAAGTTGTTTTCGCTTTCAGATCTTGATGTTGTACGCATTATTCCTCCAAGGAACACATCTCTGAAATACGCCGGAATCCACTTGCTCCTAATCGAGTACATATAACCTAACCACTCATGTTCTTCCAAGTGGTATTCAATCATCACATTGTTCCACATTTCTTCAAACTCAGCAGGTTCAATTTCAAGATGCCAAACACAAGCACATAGCTTTTTTAGGAAACCAGTTTCTTCTTGCATGATTGATTTCTCCACCTTATCCGGTAACTTTTTCATTATGTGCCACATACAAAAGCGATGTTCAGTCTTGTTAAACACATTTTTAACAGCAATTTTCATTGCTGGATCTTGATCTGTAATCATACAATTCGGTTCATTTCCACCCATTGCCTTGAGAAAAGATCTGAACAACCACTCAAATGATACTATATCTTCCTTTGCTATGAAACCAGCAGCAAAAGTAATGCAGCTCTTATGATGGTCAACCCCTGTAAATGGAGTAAACACCATGTTGTACCTGTTTACACATACAAATTAAATTTTAAATGACCAAATAATTGAATTCTCATTTGTCAAATAATTCAATCCTCATTTGAAAAAAGAGCAAATAATTGATTGCTCATTTGTCAAATGAGCTTATAACTCAATGCTAATCTGTGAAATAAGCAAACAATTGTTTGCTTTTTTGTCAAATGAGCAAATAATTGAATGTTCATTTCTGAAATGAGCAAAATAATTGAATGCTCATTTCTGAAATGAGCAAATAAGTGAATGCCCATTTGTGAAATAAGCAAACAATTATACTAAGTTCATTTAAAACAAAGTTATTAAGTTAAGCTATAGTTATAACATCAAAATGAATTGTGATTTTTATGAATTACCTATTGGTTTGGTATGTGGTATCAAAGGATACCATATCACCAAATAGAGCGTAACTCTTTTTACAAAGGGGATCAGCCCATAATGCTCTACAAAGGCAATAATCTTCATCCATCTCAAAATCAAAGAAAAAAGCGCTCCACATTAGCTTTTTGTTGGTAAAGTTATCCACGAACATTTGAGCATCACTTCCTTGAATGTATGCTTTCAAATCTCTATGAAAGTTTTTGAAGTCTTGCTTAGATGCACCGATGTTATCATATCCTCCAACAATTTCCTTCATCATTCGAAAAGTTGTAACTGGACCAATATTCACCTATTTAAAGAACAAAACAGTTTGTCAAATGAGCAAATAATTTAATGCTCATTTTTCAAATAAACAAACAATTAAAAGCTCATTTTTCAAATGTGCATACTACTTTTATTAGAACATGTAGAGAATTCATGAAACATAAGAGACTTTGAAATCGTACCTTAGAATTATTCACAATTATTTTTTTGTGCAAAATATTCATTTTTCTTCCTTCTTTTTGGAAGAGATTGCAACTAGGGGTATAAAGTGGATGAGTATGTCCC
>CM033464.1:10919549-10943708 GCA_019425755.1 Amaranthus cruentus
CCTTGGGGTTTGGGGGATCTTTTTGAAGCTCCAAGAATCATGAATAGATGTCGTTGCTTTGGAGAGCTCCTGAGTTTTAAGATAGTAGCTATGAACCCATTTGACCCACAGATTATCCTTCCGCTGCGCAAGATTCCAAAGATGCTTGATCATTGCAGCTTTATTCCACATATACATATCCCGCAAGTTGAGACCCCCTTTTGCATAAGGAAGCACCATTTGATTCCAGGACACAGCAGCTTTCCTAGATAAACCCTCTTTCCCAGTCCAGATGAAAGATCTACAAACACTTTCCACCATCTTGATCAGCTTTTTCGGTAGGCAAAAAATTTGGGCCCAGAAGTTCTGCATACCTCTGATAACACTTCTAACAAGCTGGACACGTCCTGCGTAGGAAAGGAGCCTCGATGACCAGTAGCCGATTCTACCTGTTATCTTATCAACAAGGGGTCTACAGTCCCTGGAGTTAAGCTTCTTGGAGTGGAGGGGAACCCCAAGATACCGAAAAGGGAAAGCACCCTCTTCCATGTGAAGGAAACCCAAAATCCTTTCTTTGATCTGAGTGTTAACCCCTGAGAAATAAACATTGCTTTTATTGGTGTTTGCCTCTAGCCCTGAAGCCTTGGAAAAACACTGGAACGTCTGCATCATGCTTTTAACAGAAGTCAAATCCGCTCTGCAGAACAAAAGGAGGTCATCTGCAAAAAGGAGGTGAGTAATATTGGAGTTCCTGCATTTCGGGTGGAAGTGGAAGTTTGTGGTTTCACTCTGCTTGTGCATCAAT
This sequence comes from Amaranthus cruentus, assembly GCA_019425755.1. NCBI lineage: Eukaryota > Viridiplantae > Streptophyta > Magnoliopsida > Caryophyllales > Amaranthaceae > Amaranthus > Amaranthus cruentus. The sequence continues at coordinate 10,920,334 of CM033464.1, forward strand.
CTGGAGAGGTACTCCATGGCGATTGCAAAAAGATAAGGGGATATGGGGTCCCCCTGGCGAAGACCTTTCTGAGCATCAAACGGCTTGAGAGGAGACCCATTCACCAGAATAGAGAACGAAACTGAGGAGATACAAGCTTTGATCCAGTCCACGAACCTAGGGGGAAAGCCCATCTCTTGCATGACAGAGAGAAGGAAATCCCAGCTGATGGAGTCGTAGGCTTTCCTGAGGTCCATTTTAATCATACATCTCGGGCTATTGTTCTTCCTAGAGTACCCTTTAATGAGGTCTGCAGCAAGTAAAATGTTGTCTGCCATCTGTCTACCTGGGATGAACCCTGATTGAGCTTGATCAATCACTTTACCCATCACTTCCTGAAGCCTCCCCGCAATGATTCTAGAAATGATCTTGTAGATGACTGTGCAGCAGGCAATAGGTCTAAAATCTCCAACTTTGCTGGCATGGTTAGTCTTGGGGATAAGAGTAACCGAGGTGCAATTGATCGGATGGAACATATTATTGCTGAGGAAGAAAACTTTGATTGCATTTGTGAGGTCCTCCTTGATGATATTCCAAGCTTTCTTAAAGAAGCACGCATTGAGCCCATCTATACCCGGAGCTTTATTGTCATTCATCCCAAACAGAGCATCCTTTATTTCCTCCTCTTTCACGTCTCTAATGAGCAACTGGCAACTGGTGTTGTCTATCTGAGGACCCCTTCTCATGATGTCCCTGTCTATAACCTCCAGGTTAGGATTGGCAGTGCCTTGGAGGTTCTGATAGAATTGAGTGATCTCCTTATGAATTTCCTGAGTGGTACTAATCCAATTGCCATCTTTATCTTGAAGGTCGTAGATACTGTTTGAAGCCCGTCTCTCCTTGATTGTAGCATGGAAGTAGGCTGTGCTATCATCTCCATTTTTTATCCAGCTGATTCTAGACTTTTGATGAAGGGCCTGATCTTCAATTTTTCTCCATTTTCTCACATGGTTAATCGCATCTTTCTCCATCTGGTGGTATTCCTCATTCGTAGGGTCGGTTTTCAAGTCTGTTTGGATTTTATCAAGCGTCTCCTCCCACCCTCTGATTTTATCTTTGATGCCTGTGAATTCTCTACTGTGTAACAATTTCAGCCTATTCTTAACATTATTCAGCTTGTGCCAGATCCTCTGCAGCCCTGATCCTTTTACATTAACCCTCCAAGCTTCCTCAACGACCTTTAAGAAGTCCTGGTGCTCACACAGATAGTTGAAGAAACGGAACGGCTTGTTTGACGATTGATCATGCTTGGATAGGTTCAAGATGAGAGGCGTATGATCTGAAGATTGGGGGTTTGTATATTGAACCATCGCATGAGAAAATTCATTCATCCACATAATGTTCCCTAGAGCATGGTCAATCTTTGTGAGTGTGCGATTCTCTCCTGTTTCCCTATTACTCCAAGAGTAATTGTGGCCTCTAGCGGTAATAGGGTGAAGCTCCTTATTGTCAAGCCACTGCAACATATCATGGGTCTCATACGTCGAAACCTGCGCACCATTCTTCCTGTGAGAGTCGCTGTAAATAGCATTGAAGTCGCCCATGAACAGGCGTGGGCTGTTGTTATCTATATTCTCAAATTCATTCCACATGTCTCTCCGGTCTCGCACATTGTGAAGGCCATACACAAAAACTATGAAAAAGCTTGTAGTCGAATTTATGGGAGTGATTTTCGTAGAAATAAATTGTTGATGCGTGTCACACACCTCCAACTTGCATCTATCGTGTCTCCAACCCACCCACACCCGACCTTTATCATGATGATCGTAGTTTGTGCACCATTTCCATTTGTCCCCGATCTTACTTTGAATTTTGTTAACATTCGTCTCTTTGATTTTTGTCTCCAATAAACCGATCACGCTCACATTATTATTGCCAAGAAAGCTTTTCACTTCCTTGGTTTTCACGGGGCTATTCATGCCCCTTATATTCCATGCTACTATAATCATTGTTGGGAGGGAGTTTGAGGGCTCCCGTCCCTGTTTATTTCTATGCTCGCTGTTTGTCGATCTACCTCCAGAGGTTTGGCATTGCTGTGTTGCTCTTTGGGCTGTTTACGAGCGGATTTTTTCGATTGAACTGTGGTCCAGCCCTCTTCATTCTCCTCTACTGTTTTGCTGTTGTGAATGACCACCTCAGTGCTGTTAGGCGGCTCAAAACAGCTGTCCAAAAATTCAGGTAACAAGCTTTGATCATCTCTAGGAAGCTGCTGTATAACGTGCTCTGTAAGGGTCGAATTTTGCTGCCCATTATCTTCCTCACAATTAATGCTCTTTGGTTGCTGCCCAATTTTTACCCTAAGGTCCTCCATGTTTGTAACCCCTTGCATAACCTTAGCAATAGTTGTTGGGATCCACATTTTTTTACCTATTTTCAACTTGTCCACCTCCTTGGTCTTTTCCGAATCTTCATTACATTCATGGCCTAGTTTATGACATTTGCGGCAATAGAAGGGTCTCCATTCGGGTATTGCTTTTTGCCAAAATTCCTTCCCCGTGTTATCCCTCACTTTAATGTCCTTGACAAAGTCTTGGGTAACATCAACTTCCACTAGCACCCTCGCATAGGAGACTTTCAACTGCTTTGTAGTACATTCATCTGCAAGAATGGGCACCCCAATGGCACTCACGATTCTACTTAAGGCTTCTTCACCCCAACAATGAAGAGGGAGATTAGGGAGCCTAACCCAAACCGGAATAACACGCAAAATTTCCTCCTTAAATTCAAAATCTCTATTCCATTTCTTCACTATCATGGGAGCTCTATTCAAAAAATATGGGCCTCCTTTGAGTATTTCATCACATTCATCCTCATTTTTAAATCGAAGAATAAAATACCCGTCTTCATGGTGATGGATGGTTGGCATACTAACAAAAGACCAATGTTTACGGATAAATCCTCTCAAGACATCAATTGACCCAATTCCACCAACAACATAGACAACAACAGCACAATCCCAAAGTTTAATCAAATCAACCACATCATGAGCCTCTATTTGGACAACTTGTACACCATTTTCTATTCTAGGAGGGACAAATTTAAGGTGCATACCAATAGGGGGTGTAGGAGTCGTTACCTTATCCCTCCAAGAGGGTATTTGCACATTCAGAGAAAAGCTACTGGTTGGGTTTGGTCTCTCCCCAAGCGCTGGGAATTCCGCATCACAGAGGGTTCGAGTGTTGTTTGACTGAGCAGGCAGCTTGTTTTCATTTCCCAAAATCTGAGTTAGTTCCATCAGCTTCTGTTTGATACTGTCCAATTCTTCTTTCAAAGTCATAGCACTTGCTTGTTCCACGTTTTGCTCCTGACTCTCAACATCTCTTTGTGCGATTTGTTCAGAATTACTCATCAATTCAGCCTCTCTTTCTTTACCACTTTCATGAATAGCTGCTAGTCTCTCGTCCACCTTCGAATCAGCACTCAATTGTTGGGATTGATTAGAGTCTTGCATTTCCCCCAATTCAACCCTAACCCCTGTTTTATCTTTCCCACTACGGGTTGTCATGCCTTGGGACCTCACTTCCTCGCCACTACTTCTTCCCCCTCTTCCACGAGATCCTCTGCCGCCGCGCATACCACCAGTAGCCGGTAGTTGAGTCGGATTTACTGTTGAAAATGGTGGCAAAAGACGGCTTACACGCCCATCTCCCACCAGCCTTTCTCTCTCTAGATTTTATATATTATATGTATGTATATATATATATATATATTTATATATATATATATATATATATATATATAATGATATATATTATATATATATATATATATATATATAGTATATATATATATATATATATATATATATATATATATATATATATATATATATATATATGTATATATATAATATATATGTATACATATGTATAACTATGATCCTCCTGCTGCTCAACATAATGATCATAGCCACATGTATCATAGTAGAAACATCATAGAAAGTCACGAAGAAACAACAATACATACACGTCAGTAATCAATGAACTTATAACAGTCATAATCATAGAACAGGGATAGGCGACGGTATAGCACATCAATAACAAATCTATTCCTCTGTCTAAACACTTTTATTTACTCAGGATTTCTCTTTCAGACTAGTAATCTCTCGAAGTATGTTCAAAGATAGTGGATCTTCTCTATTCATGGCATGGTGACATGGCCAAGGACGTTATCGGCCACCAGGCGTCCATGGCAATGTACGAGCTCATACCCCCTCCAGCTGACCCTCTCGGGTCCAACCTTCGGGAAATTAACACACTAGGGTACCAATCCAGTGAAGAGGCAACCATATTGGGGTTTGCAAGGCCCGCATGGTGACACCTCGATCAAGGGGCGTTATCGGCCACCCGGCGCCCAATGACAAAAGTATGCTCATACCCCCTTACGTTGGTCCCGTCGAACCTCACCTAGGGGACTATTAAATCAACCGGATATAATCCAGCTGAGTCACGCCAACTAATCATAATCAAGGCTCCATAATTAGGAATCACTTCGATACCACACACAACCATAGTGCGTTCTCTACTATTTAGAAACTTGTTCTCCTAGTCTCCTTATACCTTTATCCTACTTGCCTATATCACTATTAGGGCTATTCGGTAGCAAAGTTTACTTGTTGGCAATCTAAAATTTTATTATGATGCATATAATCACAAAGTATCCATAATATCTTGAAACAATGAATATGCTAAATTAATTACTGCGTGTACGTACCTGCAAGCGTCACTGCACGACCAAAAGTTACAAAAAGCACCCAACTAAGGTTCTATTTTCCTCTTATGAACTGGGAACCTATACAAGTTATGAGTAGAGCTAATAAGTTCCCTTAACTACTTTGTCATACCAGCTAAAGCTAAGCAACCACTATCATCCAGTCCTGACAAGTTTTCAATTACTCTAACACGCACACAACTCATTCATTACAAGTCAAAATCATTAATTCAACACAATGTGAGTCTTTCCAACAATTTAAGAGTAAAAGTATATGTGAGTCCTTTCTTTTCATCAACTAATTTTGGGGTATATCGGTTTGCGTTACCTAAAAATAGCTAATCGCAATTAAGTCTTACAATTTTCATATAACACTTATATAACGATAAGGCAAATCTTAGGGTTATCGAACTGCGATATCATTTGTTACCTTCTCCAAGCTAGAGAGAACTATAATCAAAATAACACGACAAGTAACTTTAGCAACCATCGACGATAAGTTGACATTAGGCTTTTGGCTTACTAACGTTATGTATTATGACTTCCATAAGAACCTAATAAGAGTACTAGTTGTTTGCACCAATCAAACCACAACAAATAACAACTATTATTCCCAATTTAATCAACCAAAAAAAATCACTTCCATAGTCAACTAAACCATCACCATTACCAATCATCACAACAACAACCAATCGACTATGTCTTAAGACAACTTTATAAGATTATTTAATCGATCATAACCAAAACATAGCATAAAACAAACATCATTGGTAATTCATCTCTAAATCCAAACCCTAGTCATTTCATGTTCAAAGACAACATCTTTAAGTACTAACCACACTAAGATTCAAAGAACTATTACAAAAATTAACATTTAACTCATAATCTCAAATCACACTTCAAACCCTAAGTCATAAACATATTCAATTCATCAATCAAACTATTACCCACAAAAGATTCAATGAAATTAACACAACCAACATCAAACTCAATACTCTTAATAAAACTCCAATTAAAAGCTAGAAAATAAATTAGAGAAAAGAGAAGATGGCTCACAAAGGAGAACTAGAAATGGGTGAGGGTATAGGTGGTTGTTGTGGTGGTGTGGAGCACAAAAAGGTGGAGGAAAGCTGCGTAGGCTGCTATACTTGGCGTCATAGCAGTTGCTGCTGTTGTGGGGGAGGAAGAAACGATAGTTGCTGCTGCTTGGAGGGTTGAGCACGACTGGCTGCTGCTCGTGGAGAAGGAAGAAGGTGATGGACGGTTGTTGGAGGGCTACTGCTGGCTGCCTTTGGTGGTTTGTGGGCTGAACCGTGAGTGGGAGAGAAAGAGAACAGGGAAGAGAGGGAGGAGAGTGACGGCTGGTGCTGTTCCAAAACAAGGGTTTGATCTCACTTAAAAGTAAAACCCTAACTCATCTAGTTATCTTATTTATTTAATTTTCTAGATTAATTTTCTCATAAGGCCCAACTAAGAAAACTCACATTCATTTTGTTCATATATTTTGAATACGATTATAGTCATATAATTCGAACCTCTTTATTTTAGAAATCGTAATTTATTTTAGTATAAATGTGTTAATATTTATTTTCAGATATAAAAGAAATTTATTAAAACTAATTTGAATAATTTAATATATAATCGTAAAATCCCCAAAAGTTATTTAAAATATTAAATAATTACGTCATTAAAATCTCGAGGTGTTACATTTCCAAATTTGTAAATTTACTTCTATTCTCATTCATTCTTTTTATTTGCTTCATATTGTGCTAATTGTATTGTATATGAACTTTACTTAGTATAATTATATCAATTAATGCACTTTTAATTACGCTTTAAATTCAATAGGATTTTTTGGGTGCGTATGCGTATCATGCTCCCCACCAACTAGTTAGAAAAAAGTAGAGTAATAAAAAATATTAAGTCTTTTTTTCATTATGCTGCTGATGGATCTTTTAAGAAGCTGAATACTCAATTTCTCTTTACCACTAGTTTATAATAATCCAACATATCTCATCTATACATATTAACTCTTTTTTAATTTTTTCAACACATTATCATAATTACATTGATTATAAAATTTTAACGTGTAAATGTCAACTTGATAAAGATAATACATAACAGGTCGGTGGGTATTCGACTCAGTTTATTTTGTGGCCCATCCAATCAGGTTAAGGTGGGTTGGGTAGCCTACTAGGATTATATTATTTTTTTTAAAATTGACCCGCCATTTAGGATGTGGGTCGATGGGTCTGGTCAAGCTGGTCGGCAAGTCAGGTCAATCGGGTCGAATTTTTTGAACACCCATAGTTGATGAGATATGAATGTAAAGGCAATGATCAACTTCATAAGCTTGAGAAATAATAGCAATTTCATTTAGCTTTTTAAAGGGTCCATTAGCAACAAATCGAATGCAAAGGTTAGATTATTAAAAAAAACTTTTAAGGTGGTATTACAAGCAGGTAATGGAAAATAGATTGGATTATCATAAAGAAGGAACAAGATTATAGATAACCTAATGTAGCAGGTCATTTTTTGAAGAGATCATTGGCAACAAACTGAAAGCAAATATTAGATTATTAAAAGAATTTCAAAAGGTGAAATTATTGACAGGTAATGAAAAATAGTTGGATTATTATTCATAACAACTTTTCCTAAACCTTATCATTAAAAAAAATAGAACAAGTAAATTAAATAGCTCAAATAAGAACATGGAATATAACTTTGGAAGAAGGCAGAATTAAACTTTATTATTTTTATTTATATATAATTAATAAAAGATATTAATAGTTATAGTATTACATAAACTAAAAATATAAATTGTAATAAATAGCTAATTAATTTGACATATGAAAGATAAGAAATAAACTCTCATTTTTCTCTTAATGAGTTTGATGTATTCAAGTTAAAAAAAATTCCATATACTTAGAAAGCACAATGTAGTAAAAAGTACATCAAAGTAAAGCAATATCTAGTAAATTCCGACAAATATTAGGTGGGGTAGGATATGAAAAATATGATAAAAAATGACACACCAATCACACCTGTAACACAAATTCTTGTGAGAGACGGTCTTTATAAAAGATCATCTCTAATTAAACTGGCCCATAAGGAAAAATATAGAGTAAAAGTAGATATTAAGCTTCAATAGGCTGAGCCTGAAAGATGTCTTTCAGAAAGACAGTCTCTCAGGAGACTAGCTGAACTTATAAAACTGAAGTTATCAATTTGCTATTTGTCCTTTAGTTTGGACTTTGGACTTTAAACCCTGAACCTTTTGAACTCAAAATTTAAAAAGGGAGTTCATAATAATAATAAATTAATAACCTGAATTCCTTGCACTATGAAATAGGAGCCACATGGGCCAATCTTTACTTTGTTGACAAAAATGGAAAATTTGAAATGATAAGACTCTTAATAAAAAAAAGCATGCAATAAGATCCAAATCAAACTTATTTCAAATATAAGCGCCTGATACCCAGAGCACAGGTTCGGGTCTGTTCGCACTTAGTAAGTGCGAACAGTAATAAACTGGTCAAAAAAACTCAAGTGTCTGTTCGCACTTAGTAACTGCGAACAGGTCAAACAGAGTCAACATGCTGATTTTAAGACAAGAGCTGTTCGCACTTAGTAAGTGCGAACAGACTGAAAATTTCAGTTTTTCAGTCTGTTCGCACTTACTAAGTGCGAACAGCCCGAACCTAAGATTTGCAGATTACACGCTTAGTTTTGGAATAAGTTTGATTATGATCTTATTGTATGCTTTTTTTTGATAAATAATCTTATTTATTTCAAATTTTCACAAAAATGCACCTTGTTTACATTGTTCACCGCAAATAATGGACTAAATTAAATTGTATAGAAGGAATTAGATAAAACAATGCAAGAAATTTCCCTAGACAAGTTTTTTTAATATATGAATAAATAATTATAACAGAGGCCAATTAAAAGAGCAATTAATATATGAATATATTAATTTGTCTAATTTTATTAAAAATTCATTTAAAAAAGTTCAATTAAAAATTAAATTTCTATAAAAGTATATAGATTTGAAACTAACAAAAAATAGAGGTTTAGTAAACAAAGTCATGTTGACGATGACTAGTGGGTAAGTAGTAGCTGGTGGATATTTATAAGGTTTTACTCGCCTCATATTCACCCGTCCCGCCCCATATGTAAAGCCGCTCTTGAGGGTAGGTCAAAGAGGCTGCCGACCATGTCCCACACCGAAAGATTAGAAACCAATTAGTCTAGTAATGTCGTACTAGTAAGTGGCGGATGAAGAAATTAAAACATATATAATGAACTTAATGGTGTCTTAATTATTTATTTCTTTCATTTTGAAATACTTGCTACATATCGATTTTTGATATTCCTATTATTTATCGTTCAAGTTTATTTTACATATTGCGGTGAATGTGTAAGGAAAAATATAGCCAATTGGGATCTTGTTTTAAATCGTCTTATCGTATACTTTAATAAATTATAAATCTTAAATGTGTATAGTTAAATATATAAAGGATTAAATAATATATTAAATGCGTAAACAGTCAAATGTAGTAAGTAAAGTGTAACGCAGGAATTGCATGTGTTTCTAATGATGTTATATGTTGGATTTAGTGTTTTGTATTGGATGATGCAATGTGATTATGTGTAATATGTTGGGATCAAAAGTTCTCTTGTAATATTTTCAATTGATATATAGCTTGTAATTGCTCTTATTTTATAATGAATTTTTACTATTAGAAATTTTATAAAAGGGCCGTGTTTTTTCATTTGTCCTAAGGCGGTAAAATATTAAGATTCGATAGTCCCCACATCCATTCATCTTTGTGCATATTCGTCTCATTTCCTTATCATATAATTTTCAAAAAATGACTTAATATAATTCTTTAATACTGAAAAAATCAAGCTTATATTTTTATACGATGGACAGTGATTTCTTTTTTTGGAATTCGATGGACAGTGATTTTTAATTTGGTTTAATACAAAATATAAACTTTCTAATATATCTATGTGAAGGTTCAAAACAAACACATTGATTATCCTATCTTAAATAGGTCCCTACATGGAGAAAAGGATTACTAAAGTCCACCTACGGGACCACAGTGTCACAAACAAGTTGAAAATTTATACATTGTTTGTTGTGACTAAGTTTGTAAATTCGGTTACTTGGTCGGGTTTTGGGTCGGATTTCACCGGATTCGGATATTCTCGGATTTTTTCAGGTGATTTAGCGTTTTGAATCGGGTCGATTCGGTTATGGGTCCAATCGAGTACGGGTCTGTATCAAGTTAATACCACACTGGGTCGGTTTCGGTTTCGGGTCATATTTATTTCAGTTTGGATTTGTATCGGGTTCGGTTAATACATTTCGGATCCAAATCGGTTATGTTGCAGGTCGAATCGAGTTCGATTAGACTATTGGTCGGGTCATTTTGGTTTTAGGTTAACGTTAATTCGGATTATCTTGGTTCGGGTTGACGTCGGATCGATTATATCATTTTTAAGTTGTGCTTTTAGTTATTCTTAGGATTTGAGTCGATTAAAATCCAATTCAATTAAGTTTTATGTCGAATGAAATTTATGGTTATCATACAATTAATTTATGTTGAAATCGTTTGTGATTGGAGAATGGAGAGTTGTAGTCGGTTAATTAAGTTGTCGGTTAATAGACAAATTTGGTTTAGCCTAAGATAAAGTCAATAAGATTTGACCTTGGACTAAACTTGATTCAATTCAATCAAACTTATATTAACTAAATTAAATTTGATACGGTTAAATCAAATTATATCGTTTAATCACATTGTCGGTTAATCTCGAGTGTTGATTATGGGTCATTTTGGGTGGGATTACGTCGAGTACCTATCGGGTTAAAAAGGGTTCGAGTTGTAACAGGTCGGGTGCAAATCGAGTTCGGTTAACCACATTGTCGGGTCAATTTCGGGTGTCGGTTGTTCTCGAGTCGGGTACCGGTCGATTATTGGTCTAAAATAATCGGATACATGTCGGGTTACGGGTCAACATCAGGTCGAGTTTCAATCGGTTACAGGTCACTGCACCTCGGGTCAACCAACGGGTCGGATACAGGTCGATTTCGGGCGGTATTACAGGTTGGGTCAATTTTTTACAGCCCTAGTTGTGACCTCTAGTGCATGGTAGTGCTTGCCCGTTATTGACATTGTATGAGCTCTAGGTAAATTAAATATAATGGGTCTTATTTATAGAAAATCAATTCTGAATTTTAACAAGTATTTGGCAAAATATCAGAGACAAACCGAGTATACTATAGTTATCATTATAATTGTAGCTTAGCGTGTTATATACTTTTAATTAATAAAAGAACTAATCATAAATTGCAATCTTTTTTTAGTGTCTACTTTATTAACCAAAATTCAAGGGACTCTTTTCAGCTCTGAGACCTTAACAATTGTCTACCTTATCTGGGATCAGCAACGGCCCTGATGCAGGGGCGGTTCTTTAGGGTTGTTGGGTGCACAACCGCATAAGACCCCTAAATTTAAAAGGTCTCAAATTGATAAAATCATATTAAAATAACTTATTAAAAAATAGTGTAGTCGATGGTAGTTTTACTTAACATATCAATAGTTGTAAAACCAATTTTTATCAATGACATTTTTTCTTTTCTTTTTTTTATCTATTTTCAAAGCAATCCTTTTAATCCTAAATATCTTCTCTTAACTCATTTAATTTTCACTTATTCATTAAACATCAATAATAACTAAAAATAATAAAAATTATATTTCTTTTAACAAATTAATTGAAGTTATTGAAATAATTAATGTTAACGTAGTTAATAGAAATGTGCATGAGTCTTAGACCCTAAGGGTCTAGACTCGACCTGATCCTAATTTGAGGGATTGAATCTATGGGATGCTGAGGTTAGTAATATATTTTGTATCATTTATTTATAATGATTATAACATTTCACTTATAACATATGTAATGTTTATCTTCGTAGGTGTCCGATACAGCCACTTTAGGCACCAGGCATCCAGATTCAATTCTATGGGAGATCGATGAGAGGATCATCCCATAACTTGAGCGCACAAGGTTATATGACTTTCACCTTATTGCTTACGGTAGAGTCGATCGTGCAATTATAACAACACTTGTTGAGAGATGGCGTCAGGAGACACACACCTTTCATCTTCCTCTTGGTGAGGCTACCATCACACTACTTGATCTAGCCTTACTAACACAGCTTCCCATCGAGGGACGTGTCGTGTCTACCGCTGGACGCCAGCTATCGAGCTGGCGTGACTTAGTTCACCGCATCCTAGGAGAGCGCCCTCCAGTGGATGTCATTCGGGGGAGCGGTCTTCGATGTACGTGGTTGGTGCAGACCTTCTCACAGCTCCTCGAAGGTGCTGACGAGGGCACCATTTTGAGGTACGCGAAAGCGTACATCTTATATTTGATGGGAGCTGTCTTGTTTGCTGATAAAACAAACAACCAAGTTCAGCTCCTATATTTGACGTTACTGGACGACCCCTGGGAGCGCATCGCCGAGTACAGCTGGGGCTCCGTGGCCCTGGGGTACTTGTACAGGAGACTATGTGGTGCTGCCAAGAAGGGCGTCCGGGAGATCGCAGGACCGCTGGCCATATTACAGGTAATTATAATAACATTTATTTATAATTTATATCTCACATTACACACTAATATGTACAACTTCTATTTACAACTGTGGGCGTGGGAGCATATTCTGATCGGCTAGCCTTACAGAGCGGTTGGTCGAGGTGAGTTTGCTCCTCCGCAGCAACCCCCACCAGATGCTGCCCATGGTTCGCGCTGGAATTTTGCGCGCCGAACGTGCAAACATACGGGTACCGGTCTAGGATTCTACCGTGATCGTTAGACCTGCTGCGACCAAATCAGGTAAACATTTCACTAATCAATAACGTTATTACAAAGCTATGATGTTTATTTAATCTTTAATGTACATATGTTGTAGTTTTTATGGGACCCATACCAGTAAGCCTATGCAGTATGCGACCACTCGGGATTGATCGGGGCGTGGAGGCTTCATACCCTCATATGCTCGACATTGTCAGAGTACATCTAGGGCGCTTCGCGAATATGGTTGTCGAGAACATTCCACCGCCTTGTGACACCGAGCCCGAGCTGCACCTTATCTCTTGGAAGAATCAGGGTACGGCTAATTGGACGGAGATCAACGGGCGCCACATCGCTCGGGATCGTAGACTAGAGCTGATAGCCCAAGGTGCGCCAATTGATTCTGTCGGCACACCTACTACACATGATTACATGCAGTGGTTCCTATCCATCACACGCCGATGGATGACACCACGTGGCATCACTAAGGCGGCACAATACACTCCTGCTGCGCCTCCAATGACTCAATTTGTAAGTCTTCATTTGTATTTAATTTATTAAGTTGTCGGTTTCATAATGCAATACCACATTAACTAACTATTGTTTGTAGGCACAAGGTGTTGCGGCCGTTATCCGGACTACTCACGAGGAGCCGATTCGAGAGATTGCACAAGGCGTGCTCCTGGGCACGCAGTTCCAGCACTTCATACCGAAAGTTGTTGCGGGGTCATTATCTCCTGCGCGTAAAGTTCATCTAGAGAAGATGGACTTGTCATACACAGTTGACGATGCGGGGCCATCTCACCCAACTCAGCCATCTCAGTCATCCCATTATCAGTCCCCTTCCCTATTGGTGCTACACCCGACCGCCTCTTACTACTGTAGGAGGCGTAGGAGACGAACTCAGTTGGATAGGGTAGATGAGTGAGGGTGATGAGCATTTGATTGACTACGAATGTTTTAAACTTATGTATATATTTAGTTGTATGTTTTAAACATATGTATATATTTAGTTGTTGGTTTTATTTAGTTTATCATGGTCTCCAAATGATGCCAGAAAATTCAACATGATTTCATTTATAACGATTACAAATAGTTGTTCGTTTTATTTAGTTTATCATGATCTCCAAATGATGCCAGAAAATTCAACATGATTTCATTTATAACGATTACAAATACATAGTTTGTTAATGAATCACTACCATTACAATCTAGGGTTCCTTCTTAAACTCCTTCAAAATCCTCTCGGCTTCTTCACTTCTGCGAGCCTTATTAATCGCTTCCTTTTTCAAGTTATTTATTTCTTTTCTAAGCTCTTCATTCTTCTTATCAAGCCTAATAATGATTGCTTTTTGCCATTCGGTGACCTTCGGATCAACCCACCTAAAGCAGGTGCATCCTAATCGTTCATCTTCGAATAGTGGACAAGCAACATGTTGACGCCCGGGATCAAAATCGCTCCAATCACGACCAAATTTGACTTCATAACCACAATGACAATGCTCATCCATGGGTAATGAATCTTTTATATATGTTAATGAAATAAACACAAACACATAAGTTAAAAAGATCAACATAAATCAATAATAACATTAATAAAATGAATAAAAACTTTAAATCAATAAAAATGAAACTAAATTATATAAACTTACCTAAACAAAAGAATGATAGTTTGGTGAATATGTATGATGAATCGAGTTATAAGGTTTAGGTATTTATAGAGGAATTGAATTAACGGCTAGTTTGACCATACAACGGCTACTTTGAAAAGTCAAAAAAAGTAAAGGGGTTGTTTGCACTTAGTAACTGCGTACAAGTCAAACAGAGTCAAGGGGCTATTCGCACTTAGTAACTCCGAACAGCATGTTGACCCACTTTGACCTGTTCGCAGTTACTAAGTGCGAACAACCCCTTTACTTTTTTTGAAAAACTTACTTCTGTTTGCACTTAGTAACTGCGAACAGAGCCGAACCTATGCTCTGGAGTGCTAGACGCTTACTTTTGGGAAAAATTTGTTGTCACTCTTAAACGTTGCTTTTTTTGTTTTATCCTTTTATCCATTTCAATTTTTCATTTTTAGTCCTATGGGTCCGGGTTGGATCTGGGTCCATGAACTTAGGGTCTGGGTCGAATCCAGGTCCACATGTTAAAGACCTAGATCCAACCCATAGACCTTTTGGCATAATTTTTTAAAAATCTATATTAGTTATTATATGAATTTAATTGTTTGCTTTGAAGCCTCATTATATTCTGATATATTATGTGATTTGGAACATTGTTGGTTTATATAATTTGAAATGTGGTTGTTGCACCCTATACTTCAAAAATTAAAGGAAAATTTACTTTTAAAAATCCGACCTTTCGCTTGTTCTTTTTTAAAAATTCGACCTTTTAATTTTTTCTAAAAATCCGATCTTTTTGCCTCCGTTTTCTTTTATAATACATACCCCTTAACTGAACAACCGGTTAATTTCTAATTTTTTAAAAAAGAGAAATTCGAAAGTAAAAACCCTAACTGCGTAATGGAGGTTTCTTCTTCCCATTCAAGCATGACAAACAGAATTGTTGAAGCACAAGACAAAGATGGAAGATCAATTTGAAGAATTTGAAAACACATTTTGAAATTAATGCACTTCATTTTCAAGTTATGAAATTAGGAAATAGGGTGAAGAAGAATTACTGTGTTGAGGAAATACTTGCTATAAGAAGTTCTATCATCCCAAACAAGTAATAAAACTCTAACGCCTTCTTCAAATTTATACTGCAACAATTCTCCAAGAGTAAAATATCTTCCTCTTGGAAATGGTTTAGTGGATTCTCTTAAAAGTTTCACTTTATGAAAAACCGACCACCCAACAATGTTTCAAATGATGAGCTTCAGATATTGCATAACATATATCTTCTTAACATTTTCCTTGCTTATAAACTTCCTCATTTTCAACCTTAATTTTCGGTAACAAATCATCTCTCCCATGAGCATCTTGATAAAGTATCAGAAACCCCCTTTTTTTAGTGGAAAATAAGTAGATTTCACCTCATTTTCAGTGATTTTAAAATCTCAAAATTAGGTTTACGGGTTTACCAGAAGAAGAGAGGACTGGAAACCACCCAGAAATCAGTTCACCAAAGAGAATTCTAGAAGTAGGGAGAGTAAAACTACCAATAATCTGAGCACCGAAAACATCATTGTCTTTATAACATTAAATTCAACAACGCATGCTATAAAGAGATTTGAGAGGAGGGAGCACAGGGGATGTAATGGTGAGATGATGTTTAACCGTCTTAGGGAAGGAGGGAAGTAAATGAGCATGAGGTAATTAATGGGTGGTTGAGTAAATTTTGAAATTCATCCGGTAAAGATGGACTATAGGAGAAAACGAAAGCAAAAGGTCGGATTTTTAGAAAATAATCGAAATGTCGAATTTTTAAAAGAGAACAAGCGAATGATCGGATTTTCTGAATTAATTTTCCAAAGTTAAAAGACTTATAAGTAGTACGTTTTAATAACTTGAATGTCGGAAAGCATCATATATGTGGTCGCTTAATTAGTATATAGTATTAGAAGATAAGAAAATCTCTATTTTCACTTATGGACAACCCAGGTTCAAAATTTATAAAAATTAAACTGAGCCTCGAAATACTTTGCTCCGCCCCTATTATAATGATCCAGAAATCAGGAAGTAGCATACTACTTGGGGATGATCAGGAAATAATACTAGCTAGAGATGTTGAAGTGTTATCAGTTGTTCTGTATCAGTAAAAGAGTATATGCTATCATCTTATAAACTTGAGCAGTAATTGATTTTAGTAGTGAAACTCATTTGAGTTTGTCCGTGGATTATCTAATCTCCTTCTTGTTTTAGTTGCCTAGGGTTTTAAATATTAACACTAGTTGGATGGTCATGGCTTCAAATACTTATTAAACCCGTCTATAATCTACCCCTATTTTTTTTACTTATATAATAGTTTGTTTTTTACGAATTACAATCACCAAAGTATGAATGTATACACCATTCAGATCAAGTGACCGTTGACCAACCCAAATGACCTTTGATCAATGACCGTTGACCATTACTCATCACCTTTTACTTTTGTTGATCATCCTTAATCCCTTTAACTTTCCTAATTACCAATGGCATCCTTGTGTTTTATCATTTAAACGTTGTTTTACACATTATAACGATATATTTTCATAAAACGGATGTGGCCATTATCCATATACTATAACAAATATAACTTTTCGCGATATTGAATTTAGTAGCATTAAAAAATGCCACTGATTTATATTTTTAATGTAATAATTTTTTGTTTTTATTTTAATTTCCACTATAAAGTGATTTAATGACACTATATTAGGCCTTTAATGACATATTTAATTGTTACATAGTCTATAGTGACATTTATGAGTACTGTCACGAGATCCTATGTCGCGAAAAACTTTAGTATCATTTTTTATCTTGCGGTTAACGAGTCTAATAAATGTCATCAAACCCACTATATATACTATTAGAAATTTGAGCTAGTGACATTTAAATTTAATGTCGTTAAATATATTCCACTAAAAGTAAATTATGTTGTAGTGAGAAATCTAATCAAAACAATGACTTATTTGTTTATTTCCCAACACGTGAATCGAAAAAGATATTTAACGTCATTTTCACCCTTCATAACAATGTTTTTATGAAATGTCGTTATATATCCTTTTCGTTCTACGTGCCGGAAAATAGGTGAACAAGTACTTGCTTTAACCAGATTTTCGCAAGAGTTATTCTATAAGAGAAATCGCGACGTTTGTTTTTTTAAATAATATCGTATTAATGGGTAAAAAGACGTTAAAAATATCTTTCCAGTCTACGTGCTTGAAAATAGGCGAATAAATACTTATTTCAACTAAATTTTCTAAAGAGTTATACTCTTAAATATATAAGTGTTATTGATGTTTGATATTTGAAAACTACATCTTTAGAGGAATTTAACAAGATGCTAATATACTTAATTTACTAGCTTGAATCCCGTGCCAAGCACGGATAATCAAAAAATATTTAATAAATAATCTCTAAAATATAGATAAAATTAGTTTAAATTATTCTGATATTTGGTAAACATAATAAATATAGAGAAAATAATATTTGATGTATGAGAAAATTAGTCTTTGCATTACATTAATTCTTTCAAATTTTAAAACTCTAAAATTAAACTTTGGACTTGAATTATTTTTAATGAACTTGTAGAATGAACAATATTTACCACTATAAATTAAGAATGAGAAAAATATGTAAGCGATAAACTTAGCAATTTAAAATAAAAATATAGGACACGTATTCGCTTTTATAGTGCCCATGTTTTAATTTACAGGGCCCGTGTTTTTTATAAGAAAAAACCCATATTTTTTTTTGAATCACGTATTGAAATAATTTATAGATTATAAGTTAATTTTATGGATTCTCTTTTCAAAGAATAGATACTATTTACATGTTTGTGATTTCTTATGAAGCATTAATAGCCTAATAAGAGATTTTGTGAAGAATAATGATATTATATTGTTCTTTTTTTTTTACTTTATCTATAGAAGTATAATATAACAATTTTCTTCTTTGTTATTTTTAGAAGATCCTATATAACATTTTTATAATTTTGATATTAGACAATTGTACCATTTATTACAGTCTTAATTGTTAATATCTTATATGTTCAAAAAGAAAATGTTAATATCTTGTGATCATAATTGATAATATTTCAATTTTTATGGAATAAACTTACTTTACACCAGATAAACAACCTACTTTTAATAGACAAATAAAAAATATTTTTATTGATGAGTTGGATTCTACTATTTTTAATATCTATATATATGTAGTGGATAAGTTACCGGTAAATAGATGTAACTAAACTCGTATTTCATATAGGATGCTTAAACTTTTGCAAACATCTATGAGATTTCCAACCAAAACTTTATATTTCCAGTGAGCAATTATAATCATACTTTTATTTTTCAAGACAATATTGTTACATTAATATTCATTAAATTTATATAATTAGTGTAACTATTCTAAGATAGTATAATATAAAGATTAAAATGATTAATAAGATGTAACAAATATTTCAATATATACATGTCAAACTTTTATATTCTTTCATATAATTTCCTTATGGTATTAGTTGATATGTTTCATTTTATATTCTTTAGAGTATTTTTTTTTATAATAATTTATTTCTTTAACTTATTTAATTGATTGATATTATTGTATGGTATATTTTTAAATGTGAAGTTTATTTTGTTAACTGGATTTAATGATGTAATTGACTATTAAAGCGAGATCATTCAAGCGGGAAATTTTCAACCATAGCTTGATACATGTCAATAAGATACTTTATTGGTTTTTCTTTAAGAATATTAGTGTAGATAAATAGATTTTACAGACGGATGAAACTTTCTATTTAATGATATTCTATTGCTATAATAATTAAGAATGATAGTTTAAGTGATCATAATTTATTGATATTTTATTATAGAATATAAGATGTAGTAGATATTTAAAAGGAATGGATATTTAAAAGAATTTGACCATATATTGTCCAATTTTTTATGGCCATTTTTGTAGATGGATATAAATCAATATGATACGTATATAACATAAGTAACAGAAATAAAGAATAATGAAGATATTTAAAAGAATTTGATCATAAATTGTCCAGTTTTTTTAATGTCATTTGAAACGTTAATTGATTTAAATAATAGGGCATTCAATCTTAATTATTCTACTTACCCAATTTAATGATGTAATATGAATAGTATAGATAGATTATAAAAATTTGGTCAAAAAGTTAGTGTAAAAAGTCTAAGTGTTATTGATTAGGAACGAACAGAGTAGTGATCATGTGAGTCCTATATGGTTGGTAGCAAAATCTGATAATATTTTATTGCAACAAATTGAAGCTCTTGTTTGAGTTGCCAAATGAGAGTTAATTAGCTTTGATCTGATTCTAATCCTTTTGTTTTCACACAGATAACAATGGAGGTGTTGGAATACATAGATGTAGAAGAGTTTTGGAACACAATTGAAGATATCGACGAGGGAAAACGCGTAGAGGAAACGCGTCCATTGTGGGATTACACAGATGATGAGGTCAATCCTTCTCATCCTCTTTTTCCCCAACTGCAGGATTCCCTGATGGATGTAGTTGAATCTTGCAATCCTCCACCTAAATTACTCAAACTAACATCTGATATTCCTACCCAAGATGTTAACTATTATTTGCATTCGAAGCTGCAATACTTGATCTTAGATTTGTTGCCTGATATCCAGAGTTTATCACATTCGTTAGGCGAGTTGCAAAGTCTACAATATCTCCAAATTAGAGGCATTAATCTCAAATGTCTTCCTGACAACATCACAAGACTAACAAACCTTCAAGAGTTGGAACTCCATTGGTGTCCCAACCTCGAATATTTGCCTCCGAATTTCGGGGAGTTTGTCAGCTTGACAGGACTCAGTATAAAGGGTTGCAAAATCAGGGAGCTTCCTAAAACCATAGTCAATCTAAAAAACCTGCTTGTTTTGGATGTGGATCAGTGCTTAAGGCTTGAAGAATTGCCCACAAATTTCGACGAATTGGTAAGCTTAAACAAGCTCTTTTTGACATATTGTGGGATCAAAAACCTTCCTACTGATATACTAAAGTTACACAAGTTGACAGTTTTGGATCTTCGAGGCTGTTTTAAACTCAAAACATTGCCTCCGTATTTAAGTCAGTTGGTAAACTTGGAGAAGCTTCATATAAGAGAAACCAATATTAAGTTGCTTCCTTGCAGTATCAAAAGTCTTAAGAACTTGGAAGTGTTGGATCTCCCAGATTGTTATGGCTTTAGAGATTTGATTGATAAAAAGGATAAGCTTTTCGATAAAATTCCTGCCGAAAAGTTTGTTGATGATGAAGCGATGATTAGCCATGATTCTGATCCGGAAAGGAATAGGAATAGGATTGTAAGTGTTGGAGGTAATGCTTCTTATTTAAACTCCTGGATTGCAATCTGTTTAATATTTTCGTATACTTCATGCCATTATTCTATAATGAAATCTATATTTAGAAAGTAATCTAAGTATGATTAATGCTACTTCACAGACAATTCTGATGTCAGTGATGTCCCAAATTTGGTAATTTGGAGCAACGATCATCTCTGTGATGGAGACCAGCAGGGAGGTATTACGACTTCACAAGACAAAGATATGATGCTGGCTGGAGGTATGTCTGGTGAGACTTCTTGCCTTACATTTCAGGTAATCCTGCTCTTGAAATTCGAATTTCAGGTAACATTAACTAAAATTTCTTTTGAATTTTGATTCAGTATGTACTTCAATTGACGAAAATCAACACCATGACAATGCACAAATGAATGTCAGTGAGCGTATGAACACCGACAAACAATCAACTTCGGAGAGTATATTTTCGTCTTTGGCTCAAGGGATGAGTATGCCAGATGCCGCAGCTAAATTAGGGGGTATTTCCTAATATTGTATGAATTGGAATAATGAATATGTGAAATTCTTGATCAGTAGTTGTTCTGTGTCTCTATTTCAGTAAGTAGATCAACGTTCAAACGCAGATGCAGAGAGAATGGAATTCAAAACTGGGGTAAAAGCATAAAAAAGTACAAACGCAATACAATGGCAGTCGATACAACCATGTTGAATGCAGTAGCAAAGAGAAGTACGAAGGAAGCTTGCAGCGTAGTGTCCCAACAAGATGCAGGAGCTTGTGACTATAGTTCAGGTGTAAATAAAGCAGCAAGTACAATCCAATTCCTAGTGAAGGCATCATATAAAGACGACATTTTAAGGTTTAACTTGGAATCTACATCGAGTATGGCTGAGCTCAAGGAGAAGGTGCAGGAGAGGGTGCAAGTATTAGTAGATGGTAAATTTAAGATCAAGTATCAAGATGACGATCAAGACTGGGTAATCATGGCTTGCAATGACGATTTACAAGAGTGTTTTCGTCTTTCAGCGTTGTCTAGAAAAGATCGAGTTACATTGAAGATTCTTGACTCTCTCTAGTCCTAGCTTTTTAGTTTGTGTAGCTTGTAGCTAGGTTCTACGTCGATTAAGTTTGTTTGCAATTGAGGTTAAGATTTACACATTGTTCTATCTTCTACATAAAATTTGCAGATGTGTTTGTTTGTTTCTCCTCAAACATAATTATACTCGTAAGACCAAATGGTAGTTTATAAACAATGTAATTACTCCTACTAAGGCATGGAATGAAAAATCTTCGTTTTTACAGCCACGATTTAAAGTGCTGTTTGACAAAGTTGAAGTCAGAATGATCAATAATGTAGTAAATGATTACTCATCTCTAAGGAATCCATCAAACACGTTTTCAAAATTCTAATATTATTATTATTATTATTATTATCAGAATCGTGGTCAAGTCTAAGTAATAAATCCAATGTATATTTACCCGCATAATTGAATTAATATCTCCATGTTTCAGTATTGTAAGGAAGTACAACATCTAATAATATGCGCTAGTCATTATCACTTAAGTCTAACTCTTTTGATGCACTAAGGACTATGATTGATAATGATCTTGGCTCACCTGGTTGGGTTCCAATTCCCAGAATGTTTTTGTTACTCCCATTCAAAATCATATTATAAAAACAACAATATTTTATAATAAATCAAGATTAAATATAAATGAAATATTATTGATAAACAAACATAAACGTGTCATTACAAATGAATTACAGAAAATAAACTATTTAAAGCCATCTGCATTCATGTCTAATCGCCATAGACCTAGTATGACGTTCATGCTTATGGTAATGGTTTAGTCAAAGAACCTCCTACATTATCATCAGTATAAACTTTGAAGACTTTTACATCTCCTCCATTTAAACTAAAGATGAAACCCTATTGAGATCGAGAATCGTCTTTGTCGGCTTGGAAGCTCGCATATGTGTAGGCATCGATGTCCAATGCCTATCTTCCTTCATATACAAGGCATTTATCCTTAGTTATTCCTATGTACTTAAGGATTGTCTTTGCAGATGTCACAGTTGTCCCCTTCTCCAGGGTACACTGAAAACACTGAAAACACTTGTTCAAAGCAAGTACAATATCGTCTTTGTCGGTTAGTTATTACGTAAGGAATTTACTCATCCGCTCATCTTATTTAGTGTTTATAGGAAACTGAGTCTTAGTAAGAGAAAAGCCAAATTGCATTTGAATGAAACCTCTTTTAGAATTTTCCATGTTGAATTTTGCAAGAATCTTATCCAAATAAGCTTGCAGACTAAGTCAAATAATTCTTTTAGATCTATCTCTATAAATCTAGACCCTAAGAATGTACTCGAATAGTCCCAAGTGGATGTGCTCATTTTGGAGCACATTTTAGGTTGTTTTAGGGTCATTTTAGGTGTTTTTGGCTTCAAGGTCAAGTGTGGTGTGTTCGAGGCTTAGACATTCTTATTGATGTTTAGGCACACTTATTAGAGCTTTGGCACACTTTTCGAGACATTCCCAATGGCCCCACAAAGTTCAAAAGCTCTTAGATACTTCAAAGAAGCTATAAAGCAAGGATCATGCCTTGATTCGACCGAATCCCATGCTCATTCGGTTGAATGGATTGAAGATCATCTACGCATATGGTGTGAATTTGTTGTTTTAGGTGAATTAGGTTACGAACGAGTGGACCTTCACTTGGTCGAATAATTCTATGGTTTGGTTGAAGGGATGCTTGAAGATCAATTGCTTGTCTCAAAACTT